>VKOC01002536.1:0-69852 GCA_009364415.1 Spea multiplicata | reverse complement strand
AAATACAAGGAAATAAAAACAAAAAAAATATTTTTCTCAATCTTTTATTAAAAAAAATAGTTTACATGAATTAACATTTACTGGTAAAACTTTTTTCCTTTTGGGGTCGTCTTATATTCAGGCTTTTTCTTTTTTTCCTAAGTTAATATTCAGATTTTGGGGGGTAGTCTTATAATCAGGGTCGTCTTACAATCGAGCAAATACGGTACTATGGCTAATTTGAAGCTAGAGAAAATTAAGGCTAGATATGAACAGGTACAATAAACAGATTTTCTCGGATCTAACTGCTAATATATCTGATACCACTTGGGGTATGAATTCCTAAGGGTACCGTAATTCTCCTCGAGTCTCCATGTAAAGCACTGCTTCCCCGATACCCAGTGTCAGTTTAGTTGTTCTCCATCCAAGGAATTAGTGTTTGATCAATAGTATTAACATCTATGGAGTTACCTTTTATTTCTCTTTCAGAGGAGCAGAGATCCTGTACAGCTTGGCTATAAGTCATGCCAGGAGAGCAGGAGTGGACAGCAAATACCCTCTCTCTGACTATGCTTTGCTAACAGATGCCAGGCGCAACCTGGGGTTATTCCAGCATCATGATGCCATCACAGGCACCGCGAAAGAAGCTGTAGTGGTAGACTATGGTGTACGGTAGGTGTCCAATAAGAAGCATGCAATATAAAAACAAATGTTGGTTTCCTATAAAATGAATCTTTTTCAGAAGATCAACTTATTTTTTAAGTTTCGATTTTTTTGTGTATTTGTCAATTAATTAGAACTGATTCAGTCTCCCAACACTAAGCAAATTATACTTGCTTTCCTCTTTCCTATTACATTCCCTTTGTCTGTTTTTGAATCTTTATTTTGTGCCACAAATACTTCTAAAATGATGATGAAAAAAACAGGTAGTTTTAACAGGTGCTCTCACTACTATCATAAAAGTTATAAAACGGTTCTAGTTTTTGCATAATGTTTTCGGGAATCTTCATATTAGCCAGTTGCGTGTGGTCTAGCTGTATGATATTGGCCTAATTTACTAGACAAGCATCCTTTTCGTAGTAAGCAGTAGAATGTCTCAGTCTTAATTACCATACCTGGGAATTTCTCAGCTCCGGCTACCCCGGAGCCTTCCCTTGCGGGACGCGGCCAGGACTGCTCACTGACATTGGCGGGCGGTCCCGCTGACGGCAGCGGGAAACACCCCCATTTCAAGGAAAAAATGGGAGGGGAGTGGGGCGTGTCAAGACCCCGCTCCCGCAACCTGGATTCTTGACCCGCAGAACCGGAGGAGCATCGCTCACCCGGCAATTCCCAGATATGTTAATTACCCACCCTGACCATCTGACTAATTCAATTCTACGGAAGGAAGGATGTCATTGTATAAACAAGTTCCAGTTAGCATTAGCTATAAAAGCAGCAGGTCAGTGTGATGTCTGAGCAGGGAAAGTCACCAAAAAATATCACGACTTGTATCAATGGCAGCTTTCAGGTCTGCAGATAAGGGAAGGTTATTGGAGAGAGGGGGGAAAAAACACTGTATTTTACGCTCAAGGAGAAAAAAAGAAATAGGACATCTTTAAAACTGCTTAATAATGTAAAAGAAAAAGCACCACTTGTAATTACATTTTCATGCTTTGTTGACTTGCTGTGAAGTTTTAGAGACAGAAGGTGAAACACATAATTCTGTGTCTGTTATAAATCATGGTTACAGAGCTTCCAACTCCAAAAGTCATGACGCTTGATTTAGGAGCTTGAAATCGGTTCCTTGTTCTTATCTGCGTGGTAATTTATCTGCTCTCGGTTGTGACTCTTGTAATCTTGTCTGGCTGCCTCTGTTCATGTCGGGAATCTGCATGTCATTCTGTCACACTTAGGTTGCTCCACTCACTGATGAACTTGAAACGCATCCTAATTAATGCAGCCCACTACCTCGTCCTGGCAGACAAGGACAAGTATCACTACGATCACTCTGTGCCGTTCTTCAGCACGGTAATTGTATTACGGACATAATGGTTTACTTCTACTGGGTGCTTTTAATATGCAATATACCCGTGTTTACTTTCATGTGAAGGCACTGCCTTGTCTTCTGATTCACTTGATTGATTTAGAGACCTTGAAAGTCATCACAACTACAAGGTCTTGGGATGTAAAATAAAAAGGCAGAGTGGGCTTGTGTGGGAATAAGAGTAAAGCTAAAAAGGCATCATTAAGGAATGCAGATTTTCCAAGATAAGGTACTTGGAAGAAGTAGTTGTATATCATTATTATTAAAATATATGGAAGGCTAGCTTTGGTAATAAATCTTTGGTTCAATTGCAGGATGACAGTCGTTTAACCCAGGAAACATTGCCGGAGAAAACAGTTATTAAGCTGGGTACCTCTCCAAGGTAAGGTAGACTTCCATGTCTCTGATACAGCTCTACGGTGTCTTAGTGTGTGTGTGTGTATATAACGATTTTATATATATATATATTTAATGCATGGAAATGGCAGAGCTTCCTGTGGTCATAATGGCATAAGTGGCTGAAGAGAGGATGAAGGTTGATATTAATACATCGTACAGTGGTATCTTTAATAATGTATTAAGTTGAGTAGTTATTCATGCCATGCAATGGCTCCTTCCTGACTGCAAGTAGCAGCGTTCTGGTGCCGTGTCTCATTTCTGGTCTGATTGCCTGTGTTGTAGGTACATAGTGGTGTTTAACCCTGTGGAACAAAATCGCCAGTGTGTGATCTCCCTCCTGGTCAATACACCCCACGTCCGCGTGCTCACAGAGGAAGGACAGCCTGTGGCCATCCAGCTCAATCCCGTATGGCAGTCGGCTGTTGAAATGAACCCTGATGTATACCAGGCAAGAAAGAGACTTTCTTTAATAAATTGATTTTTAATTCTGTTCTGAGCTTGCACAAGGTTATCTCCAATAAAAGATCATAATTAGACCTTTTGTCTACCAATCACTGCAATAGGCTCTTTGAATAATATTAATAATAATAACAAGGTCAATATTTGAAAGTTCCATGGGTATAAACCATTTATAGTACACCCAGTCATGGATGACACAGTTTTGTGTTGTCCTACTGGAGTATTCTGGACTTCTAATTTTAACCTATGCTCTACTTAGTTTTCCTGAATTGTAGATTCCCAGACTTGTGTTTTCTGCAACATTTTCATTGCTTGTGTCATTTTGTGAGTTTTTCAATGGCTGGAGAACAACTATGAAACTTACTAGGGGTCTTTTTGGAGTTTGGCCTCATAGCTGTTTTTTATGTATTCGCTTAGAAGTAGTAAATTATAAATTATAATCCTCCTTCCAGGTATCTTTCACAGCCAGGTTGCCTTCTCTTGGACTGAGTATCTTCCAGCTTTACATGTCTTTTGACACACACACTACTCTTAAATCCAACATGCGTTTCTATCTGCATGGGAGGGACCTGACCATTAAGAAACAAGATGTCTTTCCTGTAAAGATTTTAGAATCCAGCACAGATGATTTTTACCTTGAGAATCAATACATGCAGGTCTGGTTCTCTGGTGTCACGGGTCTCTTGAAGGTAAGCCAAGTGTACCGTTAGAGTGAACAGCATTTCAAATAAGGCCATTTTACCTATTCTTCCACCCATCTCAAATGTTCCACCGAGCCCCTTGCTTAGGTTCCAGCTACAAGACCATTTTTTTTTTTTTTACATCTTTAGGTCTGTGTCTTATGTGTTTTTTCTTTCCAGCAGTGATTTGAAATAGCATACAATATTTGATATACTATACATGCTTAATTTTGAACATAAAGTTATGTGTCCAAAAAAAAAAAAAGAAAAGGAAGAATTTTGTATGTGAGATTTCGATATTCTACATGCCCCCTTTTCATTCAGCTCCTGACACCCTTTCCCCCCTATTCCAATTGTAATACTCTTTAGATTTTAGTCCAAAATAATCTTCAGCAGCAAAAATAATTTTGTTGGTAATCTGAATTCTCTACTAAGTAGATACAAAGAGATGGAAAACTTTGGGCGCTGTTTAGAGAGAATATGTGTGCTGCAAACAGCTATATGATATTCCAAGGCAATTGCTCTAAACTTAGCGTCTTGCTTCTTTATTATATACAGCTCAGGCCAGACAGTATTAAAGGGCGGTGGCCCCCATCCCATCTCTGTGTTTCAAAAGACTCCTCTCACTTGACTTTAATGTTAATTAACACTTAATTTACCCTTTAATAAATTATATTGAACCCCCAGAAAATATGTAGCACGTGTTCATTATAATTATCCTTTATTCATTATGCAATCGCATATTGTGCAGAGCTGTACAGTATGCTGATGGGGTGGTTAACTAAATAAAAACTAATAAACATTTACACGTACAGATAAAACAGAAGTTGAGTTAATGTTCTCATCTTATGATTGGCTGTTTTTATACAGGGTATTAAACGAACTGGTGAGGAAGAGCATAAAGTTAATATGGAATTACTAATCTATGGAACTCGGACCTCAAAGGACAAAAGCGGAGCCTATCTGTTCCTGCCTGATGGGGAAGCCAAGGTACAGCTACCTACACTAATCACTATGATGTCTGCCTTAGAAAGAACCTTCTAGTTGTTTCTAGTTTCAGCCCGGTTTCACCGGCATGGTATGATGGAAATTCACCGAGCTCTTAGCAACTCCGTCTACGGGTTATCTTTGTCACCCACAACTTGCGGTGCGAGGATGTGGTGCTAAGACTATTCGTACCATGACTCCACACGTGGATAGGGTCAAACGAGCTGCAAACCTCCTGGTCTTACGTTAGGTGTTTAGTTTTTCTTTTCTTTTTAAGATTTTTCATCCATATGGGATGTCTGTGGGCATGTTTAAGATGATTCTGGGAGTAAAACATGCTTGCTTTGATAGCTGAAAAGGAAAAATATTATCAAGGTTGGCTGGGTTTGGGGACGTTGTGTTTGTGATTTTGAGGCGTCCCCAGAATTGTCCTCTGGAGTCACTTAAGTGGAAATATTTTTCTGTTGCAGCTGTATACTCCTAAAGATCCCCCTGTGGTTCGAGTCACAGAAGGCCCATTTTTTTCTGAGGTCACCTGCTACTATCAACACGTGCAGCAGATCATGAGACTGTATAATTTACCAGGTGGGCTCTTGTCCTGTAAGCATGTTAAATTATTTTACTACATGTGTATGCATGTACTTTAAACTTTGCCACTCTTATTGTGTAAATGGGTATAGTATTTTCCTTCTCGTATATCACTTGGCCACCGTTCATTGTCTTTGGTTGGTTGGATTACTCGTCATGTTCATTTCGTCAGTTTTCACTAATTCTGTGCTTTTTATCGTAGGAACCGATGGGATGTCATTAGACATCAGCTCTATGATTGACATCCGTGATCACGTCAATAAAGAGATAGCCATGCGCCTCAGCACAGACATACAGAGCGGAGACACGTTCTTCACAGACCTCAACGGCTTTCAGGTTCATTCATAGTATAACCACTATTCAGCATTCACTGTGTTTGAGATAATGCTTAGAGAGTAGCATTATACAGAGGTTTTAACAGAAGCCATATTTCTATAAAATATCTGTCTTCAGTAACAGTAATGACAAAATCTTCATAATAAAAAGTAGAGTGGCTGGCACACATTCGCAGTACAGTTTCATAAATCAATTTGTTTCTATTTACCTGGTTTGCTCACATTGACATTGAGTGATAATAAAAAGTTAAATGTAAATGTGATAGTCAAATAAGTGCAAGATAAAGAGAACAAAAACCTAAAAAGTGTGTTTAAATGTGTATTTATGTTTGGATATGTTTTAAAATTACTGTTTCTAAATGAAGAAACTCATGCACCATTTTTATTCTTATTCAGCTGACTGGACAATCAACTGTTACATGCAAATCTATCATAATATGTATTGTATGCCATTTAAATGAGTGTTTTACAGAAAAAAAACAGAAGCCTTTTACATCCGCCTGACATCCCGCGTCATTTATGTATGTTTCTTAGTATTCAAGATCGCTTACAATGATAATTGTCTTAAATCAGGGTTATTCAGACTTTGGGATGGAAATCAGAACTGTCATTACACCAGAGTAGGGTCTTGAGCGGGATGACTAAGAACCCCTGGCCCTTTTAATAGCCAGCCAAGGCATATAAAATGTTCAGTGTATTTTGTTGCCGTCTCTCATTGTTTGTCATCTTATGCAGATTCAGGCCAGGAAATTTTTCAAAAAGTTGCCACTTCAAGCAAATTTTTACCCAATGCCGGTGATGGCCTATATTCAGGATGAACAATCTAGACTAACCTTACACACTGCCCAGGCACTGGGAGTATCCAGCCTTAAGAGCGGTGAGTGGCCGAGGTATACAGTATTACAGAGCACACATTGTTTATTGATTTATTCCGCTATTACATTTGGAATAGTTATCTCGCATCATGTGAGTTATTACTTTTGATAAACAAAAAAAAATATTAATGGGATAATGGTCATTATTCCATCCTGTAAACACAACCATTAGTGGAGAAATCTTGTCTTTTCTTTGGCGAGTAGGTCAGCTGGAGGTCATCCTCGACCGCCGCCTAATGCAGGATGATAATCGTGGACTTGGCCAAGGACTAAAGGACAACAAACGCACCTGTAATCGATTCAGAATCCTTTTGGAAAAGAGATCGTCCGGGAACAAGGTAAATTCTGATCTGTCTGTCGCCAGGAGTAGTGGCTCCTGTGGATGATTTTTAAAACCAGCTTAGAATAGTGAACCTTAGAAGCTGTAGCCCAAACCTCTTGGGAGATGAGGTTAGTAGTCGCTCCTTCAGTATTGAACGTCTGCAGCAATCACTGATTTCCCGGTATGAAGAGCAATTGTCTTTTGCAAACACAAGCTGTGATGATTTTGCTGCATGAACCATTTGGTTGCTTCTTGTAGATCATTGTACAAAAACAATATGCAGGTTTTATATTACTAAACCAATCATTTCCATGTCGAGACTCTAAATGCATTCAGTTTTGTGTTGCAAATAAGTCGGAACACTTCTCTTCACCTAAGCCATAACTGATCCTGGTGGCCTCGGTTGCAGACAGCCTCATATAGACCTTTCCTTCCCAGCTCTTACTAATGTGTCCCTATTATGCTTGTGTGTTTAGTATCTTGTCAAGTTCCATACTTTTCCTCATGCCAATCCTCTTCAACTTCCCCTCAGTGTAAATCTCTTAACTGGTTGATGACTGAATCTCGACTAATTTTACCTTTCGCCCTCTATTTACTACTGTTCCGTTTCATTATACCGCCTCATGCAACATTACCCCTGTACCCAGTTCTCCAGCTTCCTAAGTAAACTGGTTTCCAGGCTTAGAGAACTGGCAT
Organism: Spea multiplicata; assembly: GCA_009364415.1. Taxonomy (NCBI): domain Eukaryota; kingdom Metazoa; phylum Chordata; class Amphibia; order Anura; family Pelobatidae; genus Spea; species Spea multiplicata. The sequence continues at coordinate 62,506 of VKOC01002536.1, read as the reverse complement.
TTTCCATCTTCAGGGGAAACAACCAAAAGGTAACTTCTTCGAGGGCATAGCCTAGACTTGCTTGGTAGACGTGTGTCCTGTAACTAGTAGCTTTCTAGATGCTTTGGATCAGGTTGATATCTGACTTTACTAGCTTGAATTTTAACACGTCCAACACCGTGTTACAGGAAATGCAATGTGCTATTACTATATGTTCCTGAATCTTACACAGGTTAATACAATTTGCCATGTGTTTGAAGCATATTCAGTGACATTGAAACAACTACACTACTATGACATACTCCACTTACTGATCTTATAACCAAAATGTTAGCATTGATGAAGACTTCTATAGTGACCAGCAAGCATTGCCAACACATGGACTACAGTAGGGGGCAAATGCTGCAATATTCTAGATCGAATATGTGTTCCACTAATGCTATGCGTGCTGTCGGATATAGTATAATTTGTAGAATATATGTTGTAAGTGCGCCTCTTCCCGCTTGCCCTCCATCCTAATATCCAGTATGGTTCATTTTCCACTTCATATTGTGAGATCAACTGCAGTATTTTTACACCAGTGTCGTTATTTGTATCGGTTTATTCCCAGCTTATTTTTTTTTTAAACAAGTGGAAACTTGTGTAACCCCTACAGAGTTTAATTCTACCATTAGTATTAACCCTAAATGAGCCTACATAAAACTATCTGTATACATTATATAGCTCCCTAAAAAAATGCTACAGACTAAAGTATGGTACCTACTTACCCTGTAAACTGGTAACCAAGTCCTGTCCAACTATTTCCTTATATCGATTAAAGATAGGACAATGTGTTCTAACAAAGGTACTCGCAGCACAGGACCAACTAGTGGGTCCAACTATGCCCAAGAGTTCCTATTCTTTCTAGGGTTCCTATTGTTCTACATCTTAATATAATCCCAAAAACACATTTAGTGCTATGTTCTAAGAATTTTCTATGCTTTTAGGTACAGGGGACACAGACGGTCAGTTTCCCCTCTCTCCTGAGCCACATGACATTCATGCACCTGAACCATGAGCTCCTCGTAATGCCGGTAACCAACGATAAAGGCTCTGCCCCGGCACTGAAGTCTTTCCTGCCTCTGTCTGTCACCCTCCCCTGCGATTTCCACATTCTCAACCTGAGAACGCTACAAGCAGAGGTGAGCCCTGACCAGACTGCCATGTTGGTGTTCCCATTATCGTGATCTTCTGTATTTATCTGTGCTGTTTGTTGCTGACCTATAATAGAGAGGGTGCGTAGAGGCTGTGAAGCTGGGATGTAATGTACGTGCTTGTGGGCTCAGTCGGTTTAAGTGGTTTAAGAATTAACAAAGCCTCTGTCCATCTGGTATGGTCTGCAAGCTTTCCATTGACGTAGATTAGCAGGAGCGAAGCAGGGGGCTTAAAACAAAAGCAGTGTGTGTATGTAGGGGCAGCTTGTGGCAATCAAGCACAATGTTGTTTTATTAAATGTGTCTTGTGTTGAGGCGATCTCTTGAGCTGATTAAACAGTGGTTTAATAATTTCACTCGAGTCAGTGCTGTGTAGATACGCTATAATATTTGCAAATTGAAAAGTTGTGTGTATTTGTACTTTTGCTATTTCAAAGGATGATGGAATACCTTCCCCGGACATGGCACTCATTTTACACCGCAAGGGCTTTGACTGTGGCCTTGAAGCAAAAAATCTTGGGTTCAACTGCACCACAAGCCAAGGAAAGGTAGGCATAAGATGTAAAGTAACATAGAAACATGATATAAAATTGGAAGGTAGATTGAAAAAAAAAAAACAAACAAAAAACATTCAACCTATCAGGTTGGTCCATTTTTCCCTGATGTAAAGATTCAAACATTAATTATTATTATCTTTTATTTATATAGCGCCAACAGTTTACGCAGCGCTTAATACAATACATATAATATATTCAAGGGGTATGACAAGACGAGAATTGACAGACTAAGACAAACCGATACATTAGGTGGAGAGAGCCCGGCTCGCAAGCTTACAGTCTAGAGGAAATGGGGTGACAAACATAAGGCATAGAGAAAGGGTGAGAGGTAGTGTGGTGGTTGTATCAATGACAAGGAAGTTCTAGCAGCTAAGATGGTGCGGCTTCTCTGAAGAAGTGGGTTTTTAGATGTTTCTTGAATGTCGGGAGGGAGGGTGAATGCTGGAGGTTCCTTGGGAGTAGATTCCAGAGATATGGGGCAGCGCGAGTGAAATCTTGTTGACGGGAAAAGAGGTGATAAGTGAAGAGGAGAGCCTTTGTTAGGGCACAGTTAAAGACGGGAGGGTGTTTATGGTTGGAGATCATAGGAATAAGATTGGTTAGGTTGAGCATGTTGGTTGAGTTTGGTGGTTGAAAGTGATAGGAATAGGGAAGTTTATGTGGGGGACAGGAGTAGCAGAGCAAACACAGGTAGGTTTCACATATAAAGGTTTAGTGTAGAGGTACCGGGACAGCTGTGATGGCAGAGAGATGGAGAGGGATGGGATTTGGAATGGTTTAATGGGGAGTAGTAGGTACTAAAGGGATCCAAAGAGTTGGTGCCCTCTACTGGCATCTTTAAAAAGATCAGGTAATCAACTGTCTATATATAAGGACAACACTAGGGCAGGCAAAAAGTCAGTTGTTGTGGGGAAGATGGAGGAGTGCATTGCAGGCTTTGAAGGCTGTAATAGAGAGTGTTAAATAGTGTTAAAGTGGACAGGGGCAGTGAGAGGGCAGATATAGGAGGTAAGGGGTTAGTGGAGCAGAAAGATAGAAAGTAAAATATAACACACTTAAGGAGTGACAGGCATGACATACATTTTACTTAATAAAAACAATCAGTGGAAAAATACTGCACCTCCCAGTATGGGCATTCCTAGGTTATCAAGCACAGATAGACAGAAAAGGGTATAGAAACAGGAAAATAATAACAATACAGAAAACAATAACAGATAATTATGGAGATCTCTTGGTCCATTCTGTATACCTTCAGCCAAGTATGCAGGTTTGCTTAGGCTTCAGTTGTGGGGAAGATAGAGGAGTGTTAATCAGTCATTGGTCTTGTCTTGGATTCGGGATAGCTTTATGCCTATCCTATACATGTTTAAATCCCCTTATGGTTTTAGCCTCTACCACTTCTACTGGTAGGATATTCCATTTATCTAACCTCTCAGTAAAATAGAACATTTTTACATTACATCAGGTTATGACCTTTTTGTTTTAACATTTCTCCTCCTTTCAAATACGCTTCCCTTCTGTACTTTGTTTGATCTCCTTTTAAGTATTTAAATGTTTATCATATCTCCATTTACTCAAAGCTATCCATATTGAGATCCTCTAGTCTTAATTTTTATCCTGAAAACATTTAGCATTTTAGTAGCCCTCTTCTGAACTATCTTCAAAAAAGACAGTGTGCCCTTTATCATTGTTTATAGTAACCTATATCTTTTAATGTTGCTTTCCCGGAATTTATTGTTAAATAATAAAAATGGCAATAATGTTATCTGATGCTTTTCCCTTTTCAGATGCCTCTTGGAGGTCTCTTCCATGGACTCGAAGTTGGGCTAATGCAGCCAACCTCTCTGACTTTGATGTATTCTCTAGCTTCGCCTTCAAATAGTAGCAACCCAGTTATTAACATGGAACCTATGGAGATTTCCACTTATCGTCTGCGTTTCAGCTAACCCCAGGAAATTAAGGGATGAGAAGGTCCCATAGCACAGCCGTTCTATAAAGAAAAGTGGATGCTTCCTCAGTGAGTTCTCCTTCTGATGAAGTCAAAATGCTTTGACCTATAGTCGGGAACATCCTCAGCACTGGAACAAAAAAGTCCAAAGAGGCAACAGCCCAGCAGCTCTATCCTCTGTCTACAACCCCTATCCTAAGTAAAGGGGCAACGAGTTTCAGGTCCCCTTGGCACTGAAAGGGTTAAACACATAGCTGATGCATTACAGACTGAGGAGAAACTATTTGAGAAAAAATATTCATGGAAACTGTTTGTTTGACTTAAAAATACACACATATTTTAAGCCATCCCTACCACTGTGTCTCACATTGGTCCTCTGGAGCCGGAAATCTCACATTGGTCCATCCCGTATGCTAATAAGTGTTGTGGGAATTCCAACAGCGCACAGATTCTACGAGAAATCCTTTCAAGGATGAAAACTAGAATATTGATAGAATGAATGTTCTCACACTACCACTGTCAGTATTGTATACATTGTCATGTTTGGTTCGTTCACTTGATTCCCTTTTTTTAACAGCAACACTGTAGCACAGAACTATGGGGAATATTGACTGCGTTTGTAGGGGTTGACGAGTCTAGAGATAAAACTATACGTCATGAGCCGTACACATAATTTCTTCCACTTTCTCCATAGACTGCTATATAAACAGATTTGTCGACACCAGGTTTTATTTAAATAATACATTTTCTTGATCTGTAACTGTGTTTGTCTGTTATTGTGACTTCACTGATCTGATCAAATTTGATGACCACCATATGCAGAAATCCTGGTAATTCCAAAGGGTTTACATACTTTTTTGTGTAATTGTATACTGTGAAGATCATTCTGTTCCAGTATGAAAACATTGCAAGGCTAGAAAAGTAATATTATTACTATGTATTATGACCCCTAATAATAATCCTTTCTTGTGGTTTACAGAACAGCATAGTTATGGAAAGTGTCTATCTTGACAAAACTCAAACAGCATAGTCTCTAACACTAATTAATAGTGCTTATGGCAGAATGAATATTAAGTAGCAGACATTATAAAGCTTATTTTAAAAAAAAAGTACATTATATGGTCTGCTTCAGGTAGCAAATATAAAAGGGCAGAAAGCCCTCTTGGGCAATCAGGGCCCCTGGTGTGATACTTCTTGATGGTCTGATTACAGGGGAGATCACTGATCTCCCCAACCTACCCATTTACACTATGGTGGTCTGAGTAGAATACCATCCAAGGATACACTGTACATGATCACATTTACAATTGGTGGATATGAACAAGCATTGTGGGTACCAAGGGAATGTGAACCTAAGTTAAACGCTAGCATATTACATTTATGGAGACATTTCAGGTAACCCCAAGCACTTTTTTAGGTTTCACACATTGCTTTTTAAGTGAAACATATTGCTAGGTAAAAAATCATGTGGTAAAAGTCCATGTGGTATAGAACTAGCCCTGGCCAGACAATATCTCCTACTAGAAGGGACAAGAGGGCCAGGTTCATAAGAAATGTCTAAATGTACCTGCAATCTCACAGATAAGCAAATAAACTAGTAGAATAGTTCATGTCTACAGATCAAAGTTAACAATATAAATTCCAGAGTATATAACAGTACGTTTGGCAAGGAAATATCAATTAATGGCTAGTAGAAAGGAAGTAAAATGTGACTGACCGAATAATTGTCTTTAGTAAAATCTCTAGGAGGTGGAATCCTTTTTCAGGGGTTTTGAGCACCACCGGGTGGTGCTACTGCCCTGATTTACACTCAACTCATAGAGGAGCCACAGATGACCTTACAAAGAAAACTAAAGTACTTTGGTAATGAGATGGTTATTCTGATGGAATGAAGGTTCCCACAGCGTCATCAAATCCTTATCTTCAATAGAATTCTGCATATTTTTAATGTGATGTCAGTGTTCGGCTTTCATTAAAAGGAATAATGGATAGACCTCTGGCTCTGAGGAGATTAGGAGACCATTTTCACATATATTAGGTTTAACTAAATGAAAGATGGAAGGCAGATCAGTAGAAAAGGGAGAGGCATATACTCCCAACCGGTGAAGGCCTGGCACCCTCTCACTCCGGGGGCAAGTAAGTGGCCCCCTCTTCCATAACTAATACATACATTAACACTTAATCTCCTTTTGCTGAGCTGGTCTTCACAATAAGCTCTACAGCTAGCCTTCTAAAGTGTCACCAGCCTGAAAGACCTTACTTGGTGATGGTGGGTCAAACCTGGAGAGTTCCTAGGTATGGACATGGGACACATATAGTATAGACATTATATACGCTTTTAAACGTGTCTGAGATTTAAGCCAGAATCTGAGTTATTTCTTAGAACATAAACTCAGAAGCGTATATCTCATTAGTCACTTCAACCTATCAATATTTTTTAAAATTTAAAGGGACTTTAAATACTCCAAAATGTGTGTATGCTATTTTTTCATTAAAAAACTGCTAAATGCTGTTAAAATTATACTTTTATTACATTTTCACCAGTCTGTCACAAATTTCCTATATACATAAAATGGAACACATGTTCAAAATTTGTTACATTAATCTGGGTAAAATATTATGAAATGCTGCGAGCATTTAGAAAACAAGCAATATTCCGTGAATATAGCAATAGCATGTTAAAAAGCAAAGGACAAAAAACTAATTTTAATATATGAAATAATAAAGCTAATAACAGTTACAGAATTACCACCATAGTAGTACATTTTTAATGTATATATTCTCTTGGGGGTGGGCATAGAGGGAACACCATATAATGCTTTACAGCTTTTAGGCTAGCTAACGTAATTTATTAAACTGCACAGTGTGTGCTTTTTGTTTGCCACTTAGTGTTATAGTTTTCAAAATAAATATGTTAAAAGTTTACATGATTTGTGGTAAGATGGGAGGCAGCCTGTGTCAGGGCCAGCATTATCTCATCTGTTTCCTCGCTCGTCACATCACTGCGTTTGCCTGAACAAACCAATGACAATATGCAACTTAACAATCGGGATAAGAAAATGGGGACAAATAATCTTGTACTGAGAAAAGGTTAAGATAAACTAATTTTAATCTTATTTAATTGCTTAACACTACCACTTGTGTTTTTAGTACTACCATCATTTCAAATTTCACAGTATGGCTGCATCTGTGCACCGAACGCAAACAGCCCACAGCACCATGTCATCAACTTAATGGAAAAGACCTCCCTGTCCAACTTACTGAGATTGGCCTGACACCGGGTGGAATGAAGTGTAACGTCTTCAGGAACCAATTGAACATACCAGACATAATAGCTGTGGACGTAAGAACCAAGAATCCAGATGAACCACCATGTAATGTAGTCATTGGCAGATCAAAACCGCTCTGGTAGAAGCATAAAGGCTTCACAGTGCCCCCACCCCACAAAAGCACATAAAATAGGCAAGTACCTGCGAGATTGTTTCTTTTAATTCCCCTCCATTACTACCTCTCCCAGCCGCGATCACTGAAACAATCCACTGATGTACTCCAAATCAATGGAGGTGAGTTTAGCCAAAGGGTCAAGGGCATATGGGGGTCATTTGAAAGGGGGACACTATGAAGATTAAAACAGGAAAACACCACTATCATATGTTTTAAAGTGCATATGAAGGATGGAGTGTCCCCTTAAATTGTTGATGATTGTCCCATCTCTGAGTGAACTATGCATAATGCAGGGCCAGCTTAGCCCATCCTGCTGAGAAATTTGCAAGAGATGGTATTTATAATGCACGGTGAATACACCAACTCTCATTCATGTAAAGAAATATTTTCCTTAGCCAACCTTTAATAAAATACATAGACCGGCTCTTTTCTACCTCTGCAGGGAATCAAAGATTAGCACAAATGACACAACCAATTCACCAAGTTCTAGGCAAGTTTATAAAATCACTGCCAGCCAAACAGAAATCCATGTTTCTGTTTTGTATCTTGTGTCTAATATGAATATCCATTGTCGTTCACATTTTTAACTTTTTCATTATTCTCTATTAAATCGACGGGGAACCTTCTTCCAAAAACATGCCTAAGTGCAGCTTCAGGACCAGCGAGGCTTTGGAATGCCTTCCGTTGCTATGGAGAGCGTGTATTCTTATACTGATGGAAACCTGTATTGCACTTACTGTACCTCCATGCCTCCCAAAGGAGCAATTATCAAGGGCTTGCAGGCTGCGAATGGAAACAAACCATCCATTACATCACTAAGCCAGATCCATTTTAAAAAGCCGTTATTGAATTAAAGAATCACACACACACACAACAACTTCTTCCTTGAGTCTGCTTTATCTTTCAATGAGAAAACTACAGCCAAAGAAACCAGATTAGTTAAAAAATTAAGCAGAAGGCCCGGGGCGGAATTAAGGTCCCCACCGTGACTCAGTTTGTGCAAAAACACTTTGCTGTTAAGCTCCGTACCCTGGAGAAAACAGAAAAGCAGCTGTGCTCAGCTCGTTTGCAGATGCAAAGACACTTGTCCTCTACATTAAAGGAGTTTTTTTACACATACGTGGTGATGGAGATAATTTAAAACTGTGTCACATAATTTAGGTCATTTCCTGTTAAATTCAACCTTTCCATTACAAGTGACTTGACAGAAGATGGGATGGTAACTGGAAACCAGTGCTTCTTCTATGCGACTGGACAGTAACTTAAGCAAGAACTGTCAGAACTTCCAGATAACCTGAAAGATCTGCAAGCAGAAAGAGAAGAGGACCGTGATATGAGAGACTCGGTGACGGGCCTGCTAATGAAAGGTAAGGACAATTATTGAAGCCTAATAGTGACCAAAAGTCCCCTTTTTATAGAACGATCTTCTGCTTAACATACGTCCCTGCCAATGTCCTTTGATCCCATCTGTGACGCTGCGATGAGTACATTTTATTTATAATATTAAATGTCAAGGACCAGCTTAAAGAGATTCTATAGAATGCATATATGGTGTATATATATATATATATATATATATATAATATATATTATACATATATATATATATAAACTACCCTAATGTATGTTGCATTAAATCCATTAATAAGCATTATAATAAACCAAATCTTTAAATGTCTAAAGAATTATAATAGACCAAAGCCAGCAATTTGTTTTTTTGAAAGACCAAAAAAAATTGTTTTTCCCGCATGATTTTTATAGAAAAAAGCCTACAGGGCTTGAATTGTTTGTATGATATATAGCATCTGATTCCATATTGTGATAGTTTTTATAAGTAGTATATTGTCTTTCTTTCTTTATATCTTGCATACTATATCTTTGGGTGCTTTACACCAGAGATCAACTAACGTCCACATAGTCCAAGAGCTGATGTTTTCTGGAAAGATGTAGCTTAGTCATTGTGTTTCTTTCACACCTGGGGTAATTCAAAGCCACCTGTACTCAGGTGATGAGAAGCAGAAATATTTCACTGAATGAAGAACTTGTGACCTCATAGTGTTCTTCCTGCTTGGACGTTATATAAATATCTGCTTGAACAAAGGCTAGATTGTAAATAATATAATGTGACATGACATGTGTTCCTGAAAATGTGATTTGAAGTTATAGGTATAAAACATGTGCAATGTGTACGTTATAACGCTTTTAGCGGATTAATGTGATAAGCGTACTGCATATCTGGCAAGCACCCACTATAACTGGGTAAACATAAATAATTGTAAGGGTGACCTGCAGTACATATTTTATATGTATCACAAATAAAGGTGAAATTGTCTCAATAGTATCTCATAGATGGATATGGATACTTCCTAATGTATATATTTAATTGTAAATTACTAACAAGTTCTGTTGACATACAGAATAGTGAAGGTACAGGAGAATGTTATACGTGATACCATCCTATGACATATGTATACCTTGTTAATGTACTTGTTCTTCTTTTGGTTGGCTTGTTCTGGGTTATTTAACTTCCAGGTTAAAATAGCCCATTAAGTGCCCAGTAAGCATGCAGTATTTGTTTCTCATTTATATATTGCTGGCTTTGCACATGGAGATAAAGTGACACTCAATCCAAAGGTCACACAGATAGACAGAACCATGACAGACGTCTAAAACTGTTTTGCAGCAGACTTTTTGTTCACTATGTTCCACAATATCATTATTATTTATTGATTTATTTAGCTCCATTATATTCCACAGCACTGTAAATGGGTAAACTGGACATAATGAGCAGTAAATACCGTAACAATTTGAATTAAAAAAGCAAGAAGTAAGGAAGGCCGTGCTTAAACGAGCTTACAAGAAAATGTATTTCAATAGAGAAAATCTTTTAAAAATCCTCAAATGCAAACTATTTGGCTAAACATATTTTTGCTTGTGATTTCTTTCAGCATCTAGTAACATGCATAGGATTTTACCCGTGCTATATGTCATTGCACTGAAGAGCTTACAATCTACTACCTGAAAAGTGAGCGGAGTGAAAGTGGACAAAAGGATTTTACGTGGGCTGCTTGTGACATTCCAGCTGATCCGCTCTCCCAGCTCCTCTTTAATTAAAGCACTGAATTTCAGAACTCACCTGAATACATTTTAATAAATTATCTTACCAGAGGCTGTGAGGCAGTTACACACACTTTGGGTTTTGGCTTTGTGTGGGAGAGGACGGGGCAAAGGCTGACACCAAAGTGAGAAACAGAAGATCTTTAGCCTGGAACCAGTACAGCTAATAGCTTGGTATTGATAGACTGCTATCTTACAGGCTTTTTAATAGAGGAGCTGCCCAAGCGGAATGGAGCTTCACTCATCCATCAACAGCACTGCAGGTGGGTAATCATTCTGCCAGCCCTAATACACCATACTTACAGCAATTGCTGCTTTCTCGTCTACTCCTTACTCATGTACTCCCGACAACTCTATTTCAACACAGAGCTAACTGAGCCTTTGACAGATGACCGCTGCAGGACATCACCGTGACCGTATTCGCAAGACAGATCAGTGCTCAGCAACGTTAACAACCTCAGCTTTCTATTCTATTCCTTGTCCATTTAATATATTGGTAACAAAATACAACCAGGACTGTTGTATGCTTTAGACTATTTTACGCCCTTAATGGGTTAAATATCAACTATATACTAATGCAAAAACATCCAAACTTAATACAATATTTAGAGAAGCATAGTGTGTAATTAGAGTGCGTTACACAGAATTGCCGCTATTAATCTTTAATAAAAAGATATATATATATATATATGTATATATTCCTAAGCATACAATGTAATTGAATGTTATGTGCAGTTTTCTTTGTGTCCCGCCTGCTAGTTTACTTATATAGAACACTGAAAAATACAGTAATCCCTGAAATGTAAGCTGTCAGGTAACTAGCACTGTTGGAGAAAGGCACCCAGAAGAGTTCTGAAAGCATGTTTCTTTTGAAAAGGGGGACTAATTGGACTGGAAGAATAATACGTAATTGCTCATGTGGCAAATGGCATTTGTTCCCTGTTTATTGTCACAGGTAATGGATGTAAAAGATAATGGTGCTTGCGGTTCCTTTGTACCTCACTTCCCAGCCCACTTCTCCGGCAAACAATGTCCAAGAGAACAGACGAACTCCTGAGACGATGAAGCGGCTGAATACAACAAACCTGCTTCTCTTAGCCGTGCTGCTCCTCAATTATCTCTGGAAAGGTATCAACATTCTTAAGTACCTCATATTTCACTGCGGCACCAGGGAGTACAGTATATTCCGATTGTTGCAAACAATCGAACAGGATGGGGGGACAGCTTAAGTCAGACTGTTTCATCCTTTTTTTTTTTTTTTCACCTAGGCTACAGATGCTTGTTTCCCTCCTTTTTATATTTTACAGACATATGCCCGTACCAGATTTGTATTGTTTTATCCGCTACTGCAAAAGCTAAAATATTTAAGTTATACAAAACATTTTTGATCCCTATTGCTTGTTCTGATGAATGTGTGTTTAGGCAGTACCTATCAACCTGTCAAGTACTTTTCATACAATAAAAAAGGAAAATGTTATGTGAAATTATATATCATATGTACTTTATGTACTCCAAGAGGGGTATTCAGATATCCCATCTAGTACCTCAAAGGCCAAGTTGTTAGTTTTTTTTGTTGTAGAGCATTAATATATACGTAAGCTAAAGGGACACACCAGCATTAATATATACGTAAGATAAAGGGACACACCAGCCATTGTGTGCATAATCTACATTATAGCTAAGTGTCCCCTTATTAAGACAAGAATTATGTCTTTCTCCTTGCAAATGCACTGGAGGGTGATGCTGCAGAATCCCTCACTATGCATTTGCCCCTTTCCCCAGCTCAAAGTTTTCATGGAGATGTGTCCAACCTGCTCACTAATGCTAGTATGTACATGGCGAGTCAGGGGGTCTAACAAGACTCGGCGTGTACATGAGCAGTGACATATCCTGACCTAGGCCGTCTACGGCCAGGCCGACGATGGGCTGGCTACTCTTTGATCTCCCCAATCGACCTATTTATAATGGAGACTTCGTTATGACTGGGCCAGTACGGGTCTGAAGGGCCCTTTTGAAACAATTTTGCACTGGTGCGGGTTGGCAGAAATGCTGCATGGTCTCATTACGTGACCCTGTGGTAATACCAAGACTGCAAGCACAGTGTGCGAGCGCTAGACTGAAGTCTGGAGGAGTCTAAGGGTGTAAGGGCGTTAGGGCGTATGTTTGTATCTGAACATGAAAGTGTATGTATAAGTGTATGTGAGCATGGATGTCTATGTATTAGTGTGTGTTAACATGAATGCGTTTGTGTGAAGAACCATGTCTGATCTTCACTGCTATTATTATTATATTTATTTGTACCCTGTTTGAATGTGGTTGCAGCTACGGCCTTCAAAGAGACAATCCTGTAACTTGGCTGGGGCTCTTAATCAGCCAGCACAGCCCTGTCTGCCCAAACGGCACCGGCACTACAGGGGGGGATAACACAGGTGGGGAAAACCCATTGTATCCCTTAATCTCCTCACCTGATACATCCCCTGTATACTGATGGGATTTGTGAGGGCATGTGGTTGATGATATTGGGGGTTGGGTTCCGTGCACAGTGAATGGAGATTGTATATAAATTCTGTGTGTTTGTAATAAAAGAGAGTTCTGTTTTAACCTCAAAGCATGAACTCCTGTCTCATGATTGAGGGAAGTGCTGGTCTGTGACTGCTTTCTTCGGACAGCCACAACGTGTCCGCTTACTGGGAGAGGGAAGGAGCTGACGGGCAGATGTGTCTAGTCTGGGGCACAAGGCGATCCGACACAGTTTGTATGTTAGCATAGATGTGTGGGAGTGTGAGCATATATCTGTAAGTGTGAGCAGGTATATGTAAGTGTTGTGAGATCGAGTGTGTTAGCATGAGTGTGTATACAGAAGTTGTGTGAGAGGGAGTGTGCGTGTTTGTTAGAATGAGTGTGTATATGTATGGGTTGATGAGTAAGATTAAGTGTACATGTAAGCATGTGTATGTGTGTTAGCATGTGCAAATTTGTGTAAGTGTGTTTACAAAAGTTTGCCAGAGTTTACGTTTCAGGCACAGACCAACTTTTTGGGGGCACTGACAAGCTGAGGGCAAAAATGGCACAGGCAGGTTGTTTGGAGGTTAGGGTGGCACTCATAAACTGTCAGTGGCAAAGGTGACACTCACAAGCTGTTTGGGAACTGTGGGCATGTTGCTTGGTGCAGTTGGGGGGCCTGGGGCAATTTTCACACTGGGGTCCTGTTGTTTTTAGTTGTGCCCCTGATTCAGCCCTGATTCAATGTTACATTTATCTATCACTGTGTCTATAAAGTAGAACATTACATCTAAGCTTATTTTCTAATATCCCCCCTTCTTTTCACGTAAGCTTCTTTTTTTCATCCAAGCTATACATGGGGTCTCCAGAACTATTTGAAATACTCAAGGTGAGGCCTAACCAGAGCTCTGTAAAGTGTCAGAACCATCACTTTTATATAGCACCATCATATTCCACGGCCTGAGGGGATTAAACGAGTTTACATTCCCATTGCTATACAACCAAGCAACCTGCTTGCCTTTTCCGACGCTTTATTGCGTTGTCTGCTTACCTTTAAGTCATCGGAAATAATTACTCCTAAGTCCTTCTCTTCTGTTGTCACTGACAGAACAATGTCCCCAATGCTATATGCTGCCTTGGGATTTTTAATAACATTAAATTGTAGTTTCCACACTGCTATTTTTCTAATTTACTGAAATCACTTGGCATTTGATTTCACCTGTAAGGTCTACCCTGTTGCATTTATTTGTGTCACATCTTCACTAACATTTCCTTCCTGCATACCAGGACGAAGGGGGTTGGTGCCATCCACTCTGCGTGTCTCTGCAGGATTGAGCTCGAGTCTGCCCAGTACAGATACTGGGTACTTTGGAGCTCATTTTAAGCTGTCTCAGACACCCACACTTAAAACGCAAAGCTGCCTGTGCACAGTATAATGCACTGTGCATAGGCAGTATTTTTATGCAGGGACAGACCCAAATTTAAGAGGACAAGACCCCAAAATACAGGACTGCCCTGGGAAATTTGTGACTATTGGCAGGTATGGTGCCCCATTAGAACTAAATATGGCTCTGGGCAGGTGTAATGAAAGACTTCGACTTGCATTTGTTCCTTCTACTGGTGGTGTATTCCAGCATGCCGCTTTCTCCGCATCTCAGTTGGTTTTATAACTGGTGCAGAAAACTGAAAGGTGCCAAAAAAAGAAATACGGTATGTTAACTGCCATATAGTGTATTCACTATTTTAGGAGCTTGCTTAGAAGTTCAACATCATAAGCCCAAATATCACTATATATATATGAGTAAGCTTCTCCTGCGATAAAGGGCAGCTGGACCTGCATAATACTGTATATAGTTAATGTGAGAAGACTGCTTGAAAGTCATCTCACGATTTATCAGCTCAGCCATTCTTTAAACGCTTGGCCGATGATGGTTTTCATAATGAAACTTTAGTAACAGGGAAATTACTTGTTCAAGTGGCTTGCACAGCTCTTAAGCAGAAATTTAAAGTCCCATCTAAAAAAATCTCTTTAAAACAGTTCTCGTTTTTGAAATCTGCATATTCTCCATTTGTATGTATTCCAGCTCCGTTATCTCAGTCCAGTGGCATCTGACACGCCAAATGAGGCCCACCTCAGGACCACGCGGATATATATATACGTCCTATGTGAAACTGCTGCAGAGCCAGTCAGGAGCGAGCTGATGATGATCAGATCACTCCTGATCAATACGAGTGATCTGATCATTATGACAACTACTTAGTGTCCCCCTGCCATAAGTGACAGCTGTCACAGAGAGAGGTAAAGAAAAAACCACATATAAATAAACCCAAACATTTTATTTTTTAATACATAATAATTGCAATCTAATCAACTATTAGTGACACTTAAGGCCAGTGATTATTGATTGGTCTCACTAGTGGACTTCATTAGCTATAACTATGAGGAATCAGCTCAGTGTGGTCTTCGAGGGGGGAAAGTCACCCATAATATCACATCTGACAACAATGGCTGCCTCTTGGACTGCAGATAAAGGTAGTTTCTAGAAAAAAATGTAAATAAAACCAGGTTTTTAGCAATGCAGACTTAAATTACTGTACATAGTACTGCTCAAGTTTGTTTCCATTGTCTTCCCCTTTAAAGCTCACATTTCACCTTATGATGTTGGCCCTCAGAGGTTTGATACCTTGAGTCTAAAGGGGATTCATATAAACAACCTGTCCTCAAAGAGGTTTTACTGATGAAAAGCCAGGCTCTCTGTAGATCACTGTTACCAGAGAAGATCTCAATGGCTCGCTCTAGATAAATGAAAACAATAACCAGGTAAACACAAAACATTTTTAAAACAGTGATAATTAATGTTACACATTGTGAAATCTGTCATCGGTATATCCACCACTATAAATTAATAACGATGTTATAGTTCAATAGGGAAATACATTTTTGTTCATGTTTTTTGCACTTCATAGTGGGAACATTGGTGATACATAAATGAATTGCATACCTCCCAACGTACAAAGCAAGACGCCCCCATCCCCTTGTGGAAGGTATCTCTCAAAACTTATAAAGGCTATCTGAACCAAATGAACAGTAGGACCACTTAACAATCTTCCCAACATGTTAAATGGGCAAGGAGCAGTGTTCTGTAGAGCTCCACAAATACAAACTCGGATAATTTATACCAACAGTTCCAAATGAGATAAAGATTCCATCTGCAGTAATTTTATGATTGCCTCGATTTGCATGATAATTCCGTTCTCATTATTATCCGTGATTCTCAGGTCAAGTACTCATCATCTCGAAAAAGTTGATTACAGTTCTTTTGTGACTATTGTTACGAACCTTTTTGGGAATCGATGAACGAAATGAGTAGGGATATGCACCATCCATTGGCTGATCATTTTTGGCCGATCATTGAGCATAATGGGTGTTGTCACCTGAAGTGACAGCGTTTGCCTTCCACCGAGAAACAATTTGCCTCCGATACACCCAGAGGCCTGTTTTAAGACCATGTAACTTCAGTTAAAGCTTATTGAGCCTGAAGTCTGGTTCATAACCATTTATCTTTTTAACAGAGAAACTTACCTAGCTATGGTTTCACCATGAGAAAATTATTCAAGAGATATTCTTGTATAATTAATGGATGGCCCTTGTTTAGTTAATGTTATACTGCAGCGGCTAATAAATGTGTTATGTCCAACCTTCAGCCGTGATAAATCCTGTGAGTTCATTCACTGAGAGGAAAGAATTATAGTGGACATAAAAAGTCAGGTCCTGAAAATCTAATTGGTTTAAAATACATTATGCAGGGCTAGCACATACCTTCTTGCAAAGAGGGAGCTCATTTGGTTTAACCCTATGATTGTCGAGCAGACTGGGCATATCCCCCACCAGGAAACTGGAACAATTTTACGTACAGTTTTGTATAGGGTGTCATATATTTTTTCTTTCTATATATGTATATAGCAAACCATGTATCACAACGCATTCCATTTTCCCGTCGTACTTTTTAACCCCTTAAGGACAATGGGCAGTCCCTAAACCCATTGAAAACAATGCATTTTGAGTCCGTACATGTACGAGCTTTGTCATTAAGGTACAAATCCAAATAATAAGCTACAAAAACTTAATATCTGTGAATAGCCCTGACCCCCTAACTGCTGGTTTCAATCCCTGCTCACAGGACAATGCTCTGTTGAAGCATTCTCCTTTAAGTCTCTTATGTGCATTTCAACCACGTAAGACTTAAGCCGACTTTGAATAAAGTGCTTCTTTGGGTGAATTTGGGATTTGATGGTTAGAACCAGGGCCAGCCATAGGCTGATACCAATGGTGCATTGCACCTGGCCTTTTATATATTGCTGATCTCCGAGACTAAAGAGAGACTGAAGGGGTAGCCTCAGTATTATGGATCTGCATGGACCTCAACAGTTTCTTGTACCATGTGATTACTGGACCATTATTATGCTGGGGATGCTCATTAGTAAAATGGGTCTGCTTTTGAGCACAGTCTTATTCGAGTATCCGCTATGGCAGGGTATGTGGAAAATGAGATGCTTTACTTAGATGTCAAGGCTCCACAATGTGTTGCTCTGGACAATGTAACTGCTCCATAAATAAATAATAGTGTGGAACGTATGGTGCATCACACTGAAAAAGTTTCAAATGTCAAAGGCACAAGAACAGGGGTATGCAACATACAGCAGCTGCTGAGAAACTGCAACTCCCAAGATCCTCTTGTGTTCTGATGGCAGAGCAACATGTCTTCTGTAACTTAATCAATGAGCATTCCTTACAGATGACAAGATGATCTGTAATTTCCACAGGTTTTTCTAGGCTAGAGAATGCATTCAGCATTTCTAACAATCACATGCATGATCTGCAAAAGGCTTTTTGGTGAGGTGAATGGCGTGTTTAGGAGGGGCAGCAAAACCATTTGATTTTGTTGAGTGATCTTGTAGTAACAAGCCAACCTCAAATTAAAATGTTTTTAGCTAAAAAGCCAACGGCATCTTTAATTTTACTTTTGAGATTTGATCAACTCACATTTCAATGGGTGCAGTGACTGGAGATTATGGGTTAATAAATATTTTACTGTAAAAATGTATATTTAAAAATATTTTAGGAAAATTCTACCTTGCTCCTAAATTGCTCTTTATATACCTGATAATTTAATTGGGACACAAACAACAATGTTGTGAGGTTGAGTGGAGGGCTGGCACAATTTAGCCCGAGGGGCAAATCCAGACAAGTGGCCCATTATTATAGTATCCCAAACAGCAACATAGTGCCTGACAGACAAAATTTTTAGTGGGCTCCATTCTACACACATTGACCTAAAGGCACTGTACAGAAAACACCTACATGCATCACATATAGGATCCAACCCTAGTTTAAATGCTGTCTTTAGTCTTTGTAACATTAGACACCCTGGTGGCATGGTGGATTTGCAACGAACATCAAAGAAAAAGCTTTAGGCAGAGGCCCAAATCAGGGCTCAGATTAGGCCAGCCCAGGGGGCATTTGCCAGCTCACATCTAAAGTTGCCAGCTCACATCACATCATGTAACACCCCCGCTCAGCCTCATGCTCTAGACTATGACAGTCATGTATACGTTGCTGTACCCAAAAGCTGATAGTGTTTAGCACATTTTTTGTTCTGTGTTCCTTTACACTTCCTTTATCTCAGAAACAACGTCCATCCACTATACAGTACCAATTGTGAAAAATATTTTGTGGGTCTTCCACTACATTTCCTGTAATATTAAATAGCCAAAACCTTCCTAGAAATCATTCTGTAATCATGTACAGTTTTTCAGGTAGCCCTTAACTGTCATGTGACACAAAAGCAGGCACTGATGTTGTTATCATAGCAACTAGAAAGCATTTGTATTTTTTTTTATTAAACATTCCGAGAAAATGATACAATTACACATCGGGTCATTTTGATAACTGGGTCAGCATTGATGCTAGTCACTAGTCCACTCTATCCGGGCTAATGATGAAGCTGCAAAGCCCGTAACTCCCAACAGCATAGTAATTAACTTCCAAGAGCAGAGCTAGTGCTACCATATAAAATGATTAAGCAGCTGCTTAGACAGTCAAGGATTATCCATTAGGATCACTAAGCATGAGCCTAGGTGTGCCCTGGTGCGCTAATGGATTATCTGACAGGGTGCCACCTACGACAGCACAACAGTAACTGCACTACCCATCAGTAAATGGGAGGCAGGTGCTCAGTGGGATCAAGTTATGTGACCCCCACATTACAAGTGTAATAAAGTGTACATGTGTGCATATGGGCCCCCAAGGGTCTTAATCCGGCACTGTGCTTAGGGTATCAGTTGCTCTAAGGTTCCACAGAAGATGAAGGGGAGAGACATATACAAGTGTGACATAGATTTCATGTATTACTATAACATATATGATACTGATAGTTTATTCATAATTCTTTTTCATGTTTTTATCACTTGTGGTAATAATAAGGCGCTGTAAATCTTTTCACTTAGGGAGCCTAAAAAGCTAATGCCACCAGTGCTCAGGTCGGTGTATTTCCTATAATTAATAATGGGAAACAAACCCTAGCAGCTTTTTCTACTGCATTCCATTCCTTACGTGAAATGTTACTATCCTAAAATGGTCATAAGAGAGGAAAGAACATGGGAGAGAATGAGGGTGCCGGTTTCAGAGAGGAGAGGACAGATATTGGGAAGAGTGATAGACCCTTGTCAGTCCCCTTCTCAACCCTCATGTATGCTGGTTCCACAGGCTCATCTCTTAATGTCCGTACCTGTGAGGGATATCCAGGGAAGGGTGACCTCTATCATTCTGGATTTCACTGCCCTCGTCTAAGTGATCCCAAGGAGTACCTCTACTGCTGCTGGCCTGGAAATGACTCTCTGAAATACTGCTGCAACCACGAAGAGTTTGAAACCATAATGAAGGTGAATCTGTCAGAAGCTCTCTCCACGTATATACACAGGTAATCTCGCAACCTGGCTATGATTCCTTGTGTTTTACATGCTGCATTTGATTCCATTATTTGTATTCTTTCGAATCTTATCTTGGATTTATCTAACACTACATACTACCTCACTAACACTATGTTGATTTAGGGACCATTCAGAGCCTCACTAGAATGAGGGTTTCTAGGAGAGCAGAAGTTTGGATGGTGCAGGCGGAAAAATATTGCTGATGAGTAATCTTACTGCGTTAACAATGCATCACATATAAAGTATATATAGGTATAATATATATAAACTCAAAAAACATAAACTATATATATATATATATAAACTAGCAAATAATACATGACTCTGTTAGCAGCACTTCATAGGTCAGAAACATATAAAAGATCTATATTTCCCAATGTGGTCATCGTAACAAAACATGAATTAATTGCCACCACATGCAGAACCAGTACCTCGCACAGTGGGACAGGCCTTTCATAATGCTTAGTTAATGTGGTGAGAAAACATTCTTCTACCTACTGTGAATAAACCACTCAACCATACTGACATATCATCCTCTGCTCGTGTGAGTATTTTATGTGATATATTGTTGCTGGGTAAGGTTTGGCAAAGTTCCGCTGTACCCTTATTATTATTATCATTTTATATGTATATATAGCGCTGTCATATTCTGCAGCACTGTACAATGGGTAAACAGGACATGACAAGTAGTATATAACATAACAACTAGACTTACAGAAACAACAGTTGAGGAGGGCCCTCAATCGAGTTTACAATCTAGATCTTATCTAACAATAACGTATATAACTATTTTAAACAAGCAAGGACTGAGGCTAAAAATGGGTTCTGGCACTTTATGGCAGCTTAGACTAGGGTTAATAGATTTATATTTTGCTGTTTTGCCCGATGACCAGGCCTCTAAGTACCCATCGTAACATGCCATGTTATACCAGGATGCCGTGGTTCACGAAGCATCGCAATGATAATCCAGGGCAGTGCACCGTGACTTAACATTTTTTTCAATGTATTTTTTCTTTTCATTTTTTACAGGAGTCCACTGCCCCTGCTTGGCATAGGGTTCTATGGACTACTGATCCTCTCATTGATGATTGTGGATTTCCTATATTATTATAGACAAAACAAGAACACCTTTTACAGCATGCTAAGGCACACTTGGATCGGAAGACAACTAGTCTGCTCCTTTCTCCAGAGAAACACAATGGACGGATTTCAGCATGAGAACAATGGCGTGAGGGACACGGCTAAGCAAAGGATGTCACAGGATATGAAAAGTGATAAGCAAAGACCTTTCGAAGGCAGAGTATGAGGGATGTTGCGGAGGTGGATTTTTAATGACAGACTAGCTGAGACTGGTGCCATATGGCTGCTGATAAATACTGCAATATCCATAACAAAAAGCTATATTTATATCTTTGTGACAAGATGGCAATCATGATGTTAGGACTGAGGAAACAACAGCCCGTGACTTGTCTTAATGTCGTCTTTGAGGTGAAGATCTGAGTACCGCTGGATTCACTCACATTTCATAGCTATGGAGATTCAAACACTGTGTGTGCTTTACTGACGCAATGTGACGACATTAAAAAAGTAACCTTGTTGGAAACCTGTAGCTCTCAGTCTGATACTGAATTCAGAAGAAGTGCTAAGGCATTTTTAGTCTGACTTCAGAATACTACAGCTAGATAGCTTGTGCATGTTATATCGGCATACATCTGCAGGTTGGGCTACAATTCCCACCATCCCTTGAAACTGATGACTGCCAGCGGCTGATGTGAGCTGTAGCTTAGAGTAGATGCTCAAGAGCCACAGATTAAACCTTATTCCAATGGATACCAGGATTAAGTAATATCTATAAAACACCGCATTTACCTTAATTAACCTCAACATTTGGTATTTGTCTTGAACAACAAGAAGTCATTCTGTTTCTTGATGTCTCCAGGAAACAGTTGAGTGTCATGTCTTCCAGCGCAGTGAAGGCCGAGTATCCAGAGTGTATTCGCTAAACTGGAGGACTGTTTCAACTTCCAGTGTTCACTATTCATTGTGAATGGCATCTCCATCAGCCCAATAATGGTGGTTCCCACATAATGCATAGTTATACTGTATATCCTTTAGTTATGGTTCTATTGCTGTAAGGAATATATGTATATGCAATATTTGTTACTCAAAAAAGTCTCATAAATAGTAACTATTGTTTATTATCTCTATGTTTCTAAGTAGTCATTTACCCATGAGTTTCAGTTCATGCAACTTGGAAGGATTTTCAATATTGGAACACGACATCACTCATAATGCAACATGCAGCATAATGTTATAGATACTTACGTGCACACAGTCAAATGCCTTTACGCGAGCCACGTGAAAATTGGCAAAAATAATGGTTCTTCTGGCATCAGCTCAGGCTAATACTGCCGCAGTCATGCAGTAAGCGCGGCTCGCGGTCACTATGGGGAGGAGTGGGTGTGGTAAAGAGGGAGTGGGCTTGAGGGGGTGAAGCCAGGGGAGGCAAAACTGTGCTTTGCCTAGGGTGGCAAAAATCCTTGCACCAGCCCTGACTGCCCCTTAGTGTCGTCAGTCCACAACATTGTAGAGGTGTAACGGTGTGACTTATCTGTAGGCAACAGAAACTAAGGGATACACTCCTCTGCCACTACCTACCAGACACCAGCAGCCGCAATGTCGCGTGTGTGTGTGTGTGTGATATGAAAAAAGATTGGATTAACCCTTTGGGGATGCTATGCCTTATGTGTTTCAAACAGCCCTTAAAACCTAAGCTATACCCCCAGACATGGGTAACTGGCTGACTAACGCAGTATGTCATCTCGTTGTTTTCAAACGGAAGAACTCACTAACAGCTTTTTAAAGCTACATTAACAGCAAAAGGCCCACTTACCTTCAAAGTATAAAACACTGTTGAATATAATTGTATGATGACTAGTGTCATGACCTAGAGGCAATTTTAGTGACATTTTGCCCTTGAGTCAATTTTACAGACAACCTCTGCTACTGTCCTCCCTTCCGCCAGGGCTTCTATGATGGAGCACCAGCGTGACGTGACCTTCCAGTGCCCCACCATAGAAGCCTCGGCGGAAAAATCGCCCAGCACGGCGGAGGTGGTCTGCGCGCATTGTGCAACATTTGCCAGTTGCCAGAGAGGACCTGGATCATTCTCTCTGGCAGCAGGTGGGGGACTGGGCGATGCACTACTGCTGGCACTTTCACTGGGGCTTATATGATGGTGCACTGTTGTCACATGACTTTCAGAAATAGAAGCTCCAGCAAAAGTGCGGTCGAGAAGCGGGTTGTCTACGCACATCGTGCAGGCGCTCACCGGCTCCCCCTACTAGACACCAAGGAGACTGGAGGATGGGGGGTAAGTCTAGGGGGGCATATCAAGGGTACAGTGGTATTTAGTGGGTTAAAATGTATATTTGGGGGGCACAGTGGCATATAGGGGGTATAAGGCATATCAGGGGCAGAGTGGCAAATCAGGGGGTTATATAAGGCATATCAGGTGGGCACAGTGGCATATTTGGGGGCAGAGGGGCATATTTGGGGGTATAAGGCATATGGGGGCACAGTGACATATAAGGGGTATAAGGCATATTCGGGGTCAGAGTGGCATATCTGGGGTATAAGACATATCAGAGGGCACTATGACATATTGGGGCTAGAGTGGCATATCAGGGGGTATAAGGCATATCTAGTGGCATATCAGGGGGTATAAGGCATATCTGGGAGGCAGTGTGGCAAGCCTGGGCTCAAATGTGTATAACTGGGGGTCGGGGGCACAGGTTTGGGAAATAAAAACAAGAAAGCCAATTTTTTATTAAATTATTTTAAATAAATGAAACATTTACATTTATTTTTTTATCAGATTATTCGATTAATCAAAAAATAAATGGGCCAACTAATCGATTATGAAATAATCGTTAGTTGCAGCCCTACCTGGTACCCTCAAGTAAAACCCTTTATACCCCAATTGTTTATACCCCAACAGATTTTTGTAATATTTATGATCAGTTCACTGTGTTTGTGGTACAGAGAGCTTTATTATCTAATACGAAAGTAAAACTGCCAGGTTCAGGGTCCAAAAATGAGAAGGTGGATAAACAAAAGAACAGACAGCAGGAAGTGGGTGCAGGAAAGGTGGCATTGTTGGAATAAAAGGTGGCAGCATCTTCATTTTGTACTCTGCCCTAAAGACCTACTAATAGTGTGATGTCATTGCTACATTTATAATCTGCAAAAGCAAAAAACATAGTTTAGAATTATCATATATAACAAACAATGGTTCTCAATAGTCACTGAGAAAAAAACAAAATATGAATCACTGCTCACTTACACACAATGCTACTCAGAGAAATCTTAATGGTCTATAAGGATTGCAGCCTCAGATTGGGCTTCATACTACTGCTTTAAACCATGGCACGACAGCAGTGTATTATAACAGACTATCGTGGCTGAGCATAAAACCAGATTGTGGTGCAGAAGGTGGAAAAGTAGTCTTATTACCATATCAGCCAATGACATATTCCTGCCCTTTGACTCAATCTATAAGTTACTAGGTTGATAAACTTTAAATGACATCATTTTACTACATAACTCTATGTCAAATTACATGATTTTGTTGATTTTGTTTGTTTTATTAAACTGAATACCGTGTATTAGTTGGTAAATTACATGATTATTTACATGTCTTCTTTTACATTATTGCATTAGTTAAGGCAGTTATCACATATGTGCTAACATGGAGTGGGAACAACTGATGATTGGCCTTCAATCACTCTAGATGCAAGGCCAATCTTAATTATTATTTATTTTGTTTTTGCACATTACTACATTTATAGATACCCCAATGTCACTGAGCTCACTGTATTGTTTATTAATTTATGTAGTTTTAATTTTTTTTTATTTGATTTGAAAAATAACACTTGTTTTACTTTTTCCCTTTGTAGGAAGAGGGAGAATGTTTTTTTTTTTTTTTTTTTTTTAACTCTCTTCCCTCCGGTCTCCCTTGCACTGATCACACTGTGATCAGCAAGCAGGGCTCCATTAACTGACATTGATGATCGCGATGTGTGCAACCAGCCAGCAGGGTGAGCAGTTGGAGATCCCAGCAGGGTCTGCTAAGTCTATCTTGCCCTCCAGTGACTCTGGGTGTCAGCAGTGATGTCTACCTGAAGCATACCCCTGATGACGCGATCAGGCATTCATTATATAAAGGGGTACCGTCGCAGGCATGACTTTTGACATAACATGTTCTGGCTGGGAACCACCGATGATCTGCCTTCAGTCACTCTATAGTTCATACACGTTGTCGCCTCCATGGGTGTGGGTAAAACAACAAAGTTAAAAGGAAAACCAACCTGCAGGACTGTTAATAGTTATGAATGTATTACCATATTCTGGGTATTTTATAGCTATATTTAAAATGGTTATTATTGATAACCATGGTAAACTATGTGCAATACTAAAATGTATTAATATGAAATATCTTGTATACTAAGTGAAGTACATACAGGTAAACGGAATCAGATTTTCTGAAATTATTTCTCATGGGGTAAACATACTATGGAAGATAGCGGTAGATATAAGGGGATCATGTTAAGCATAGAAATGTGAAATTTGAAGACAGACAGAGGGCCATATAATGCGGGTGCCTGCCTGAGCATCCCCTATAGCCAAGGCCGCTGAGACAGGTGCCATGGGTGCACATCATGTTCTTCATCATGTTCTAAGTCAAGTTATACAATTTTGAGAGCAGCTGTGGGAGCCCGAAAGCTGGGGGGGGGGGGGGGCAAGTCGCAACCAGGCTTAACTCCCAGGCGCCAGGTAGTGATTTTGAGTCGCCATGTCAACCTGGCACCCTGGCTTTGTTGAGCCCTGATGTAAAAAATGCTATTTTCAAAGGACTGTTTTGTTTACTTATATGTATATATGTAAAGCCCCTGCACTGCCCCCATTACCAAAGGTTAGGGCAAAAGTGTAACCCCATTTATATAATTTTTGTTGAATGTTTATAGAGTGTTTGTATATTAGTTCATTAACTAATATTAGTTCATTTAACCCTCAGCTCTCTTCTTATTTAAGCGCCCATTCCTACTGCCTGCACTACATCACTAGCGCAGGTAGGGGGAGCTGTACATGGAGCACAGACATGTCTGACAGCCACTTCCTTTTTAGGTATTATCCAGGGCGACGGCGCTCCTTAGATCATCATCAAAGGGGGCGGTTCCAGAAAAGGGAAAACACTGGGTGAGAAGCGGCTTAGCAAAGCAGTTTGACGGCAGCAGAAGTTGGGAAACGCCGGGGCGCTGGTTGAGGCCTTCGCATTTAAAAGCGCAACATGGGAGAGACTTGCACAGAAAAGGTCAGATGAATGAATGAATGAACGAACGAACGTTGACTTGGTACGAGAGGAGAGGGTTTGCTCAGGAGAATGACATGCTCATTGAGCCAGCGATTGTTAAATAGTGTTACTTTATAAACAGATACCGATACATTCTGCCGGCTTGAGTGTAAACTCATGCTCATCATATGCTAAGAAGTGAGGAATAGCATAGTTGTTCGATAGAGCGGTTATAAGCATGGGAAGTATTTATGAATGAAATAGTGTCAAATACATTATTACGAGGTCACACAAAAAGTCTTGACGTTGAGAGGTGTGCTGACATTGAGGTCGAATCCTTTCTTTTGAAGAGCGTATCATTCACTTATAAGCTTGGTATTGAAAAATGCAGATTACTTCTGGGCCGTAGATAAAGGGAACAGCCACTCATCAGAAGTGGTAGAGGCTAATACAGTGAGGGAATTTAAACACGCATTGGATAGGTGTAAAGCGACCCTGAACCTAAAAGCTCAGTGTATTTACATCAGGAAAAATAGGCAGACCATATGAGCCAAATGGTTCTTATCTCACTATCTTGGTGTTAATGCAATTATACCAGATCCACATCAAACGTGTGTCACAGGATCAAAGTTGTTGGAGGCGTGTGTATATGAGCCTTTTTGTACACAATTTGAGCTCTTCAAGCATCTTGGAATAGGGAACATTTCATATATAACGTGTGTGTATATATATATATATAGTTCTTGTAGATCTGTGGCATTGTTAAGCTCATCTATAGAAGTTGATGTACAAGAAAGTCAATACCTGGCAGGTTTTCTAAAGCAGAAGTTACCTGGGATTATCTGAAGTCGTCTGAGAGTAGTCTCTTATTCTCTTTGTTGGCTTTCTTTTGGGCATAGTAGTCTCTTCTCTCTGTTGCCTTTCCTTTTGGGCATAGTAGTCTCTTCTTCTCAGTTGGCTTTCTTTGGGGCACAGTAGTCTCTTTTTTGTAACACAAATGGGACAGGGATGTGTTTAAATTGTTAACATAGCGTACTGGCATGTTTTATGGCCTTTTAATTATTGCCATGATTACTTTTGGTGACAGAGCCAATGTTCCGCTGTCCGCCATACCACATCTATTACCGTTTATCAGTTTTCTGTCAATGTTTTATTGGTCTCAGTAAGGATGCCATGAATGTTTTTAAGATACTGAAAAGACTTTCAAATACCTCTCATCCTCTGAATCTTAATATTATTTTGTTCTGAAGGTAAATTCCGAGAGCCTGAAGGAAGAAGGCAACAAGCACTTTAAATCCGGAGACTACAAAGCAGCATTAACTTGTTATACGAAAGCAATCAACATCTCTACTGACAAACCCACTGCAGCTATTCTCCATCGCAATAGGGCTGCCTGCTATCTGAAACTGGTAATCTTAACTTTTATTTATTTACTTATCAATGATATGGATTGATCAGAGGATGAGATACTTTTATTGGTCGGATAATAGGGCTAGAACTCTAAAAGATGGCGCTGGGAGCTCAGTGATGCTCAGGCCTGTCAACTTCTGGCAGCCCCATAGAGGCAACTATTTTTTTTGTTGTTGCAGGAAGATTACCAAAAAGCAGAAGATGATGCATCAAAAGGTAATTTTAACTTTAATGTAAATGTTTCAGTGTGTCCATGCTGATGGGTAATGCTTTATTAAAAATTAGCACACCAAGTTTCTAAAGCTAATTAACATATCATTCTCCAGCGATTGAGGAAGATGGGGGTGATGTCAAAGCATTGTTTAGGCGCAGCCAGGCCCTGGAGCATCTTGGCCGGTTAGATCAAGCAATACTCGATCTCCAAAGATGCCTTGTGTTGGAACCCAAAAATAAAGCATTTCAGGAGGCATTAAGAACCCTTGGCGTCAAGGCACAGGAGAAGGTAAATCACACCATACGGGCTGTTCAAGGCATCAGGCCTAGAGTTGGTCCAGAAAAAGTACAGGTCTTCAGACAAGACCTCACAATGCTGTTGTCTGTGGCACCTGCATATTCACAATTCTGCTCAAACCAGTGCCAAACAAAATATTGCTTCAGCTACCTAAACCAACCTCCTTGGCATTTGCCTAGGGGACCCAGGGCAAACATTTATAATTGGG
Source organism: Spea multiplicata (assembly GCA_009364415.1). Lineage (NCBI taxonomy): Eukaryota > Metazoa > Chordata > Amphibia > Anura > Pelobatidae > Spea > Spea multiplicata. The sequence goes on along the minus strand of VKOC01002536.1, from coordinate 34,295 downwards.
CTCTTTTGGTTGGATTAAACAAAAAAGTTTATAAATTAATGATTTATACAAAGGGTCTATAACTCCCCTGTCAACTGTAACTGTCCTATTAGAAACATTGAGCATGTACATACTATATAAATTTGACATTACAAAATTTGTGGGGTTACAAAAGCACTGGTGTAAAATGTAAATTTCTGTGGATTCTCATAACATTTCGCTATTGACACAGAGGACATTTTTTAAAATAACCTCCCTTGTTTTGCCCCCAGGTCCGACTCATGTCTTCTACCAACTCTCGGGTCGAACAAATGTTTCAGATCTTGTTGGACCCAGATGAGAAAGACACTGAAAAGAAACAAAAGGTGGTTATTTAATGATATAACGGGACAAGAGCCATTACAGACATTCGCATGACACATGATACTTTAACTGTTGTTTCGTCTTCTGCTTATGTTCCAGGCAGCCCAGAATTTGGTAGTCTTGGCTCGAGAAGATGCTGGGGCCGAAAAGATTTTTCAGAGTGATGGGGTTCGACTTTTGCAGTGCCTTTTGGACACTAAGAAAGCTGATTTGATGCTGGCTGCTATGAGGACATTGGTCGGACTCTGTACCGGTCATCAGTCTAGAGTAAGACATCCTGCTTGGTCATTTATAGCCCCGAGTATAGTATTATTCCTTTCCATTTAACTAACAATGTTATATGTTATCAAATGAAAAACAGTAATGAGTCATGCAGGTCATTCCAGTGGCTGCGTTTAGATTGGAATATGTTTTAGCTTTAACTTAAGCGTAGTGCAGTATTCTAGTAGATAGCTGCATATCAAGTCAAATTCAGCCTTTCGATGTACAATGTCCTTTGGCACTTGGTGTATGCAGTATGGCCTGCCTAGACACTGTGGTCTGTATATGTTGTAAAGAAAACTGTTGATCGTTTCTTAATTTATTGACTTCTTTTCCAGACCATGGCAATTCTTAGTGCAGTGGGAATGGAGAGGTTTTGTTCAATCATGGCTATGGATGATGAGTCTATTTCTTTGGCGGCATGCAGTGTTCTGCATACCATGTTTGATGCTCTAAAGGAGAGCATGAAAAAGGATATCCGAGCGAAAGAAGGAGCAATTGTTTTGGGTAAGGAAACCTTTGATTCATGAGACTTTTTTGCAACCACAGAAAATGTCACCAGGTTGTTAAAGAGGAATGACTTATATGGATGCCCACGACAAGGAAATAATTCTACCATTGTACAAGTCACTAGTCAGACCACACATGGAATACTGTGTACAGTACTGGGCACCAGTGTACAAGAAAGATATAGTGGAGCTGGAGAGGGTTCAAAGACGGGCAACCAGAGTAATAAGGGGAATGGAAGGACTGCAGTACCCAGAAAGATTATCAGAATTAGGGTTATTTAGTTTGGAAAAAAGACGGCTTAGGGGGGACTTAATAACTATGTATAAATATATAAGGGGGCAGTACAGAGATCACTCCCAGGACCTATTTATACCCAGGACTGTATCTATAACAAGGGGACATCCTCTACGGCTGGAGGAAAGAAGGTTTCTACACCAGCACAGACGGGGGTTCTTTACAGTAAGAGCGGTGAGACTATGGAACTCTCTGCCAGAGGAAGTGGTAATGGTAAACTCAATAAAAGAGTTTAAAAGGAGCCTGGACGTGTTTCTTGAAAGCAATAATATTACAAGTTATGGATAGTAGATTAATAGGGACAGAACGTTGATCCAGGGATTTATTCTGATTGCCATATTTGGAGTCGGGAAGGAATTTTCCCCCTGGTATGGGGCAATTGGCATCTGCTTCATAAGGGTTTTTTTGCCTTCCTCTGGATCAACACGGTAGGGACACAATATGTATATAGGTTGAACTTGATGGACTTTGGTCTTTTTTCAACCTTATGAACTATGTTACTATGTTACTATGATACCTGTCTTCTTTTATATTTTTTCAAAGATCCTTCCAAAGAGTTGAAGGTGATGATCCACCACCTGCTGGAGATGCTGACACAAGCTACAGTGTCATCACATGGAAGGGAAAATTCATTGAACCTCCTCATAAAGGTGGTCCCTAGAAAATCACTGCGTGATCCCAACAATGGAATGACATTGTGGGTCATTGATCAGGGTGAGTTAATCGGTGTTATTTACAGAAAACACAAGCCCAGTTGTTTAGAACCTGTTGAGTGTGATTATTGGAGTCAATCTCCAGCCTTAAAGGTTCCAGGTTTGTAATATAAAAATAAATGTATTTTCAAAATTGTGGACTACTATGGAAAGAGCATAATACATATGGGATTTCTAACAAATTAACAACACGAAGGATATGGCACTCCTGATCAGGGTGACTTCATTTACCACAACCTTTTGTTGGAGTAAGTATACACAATGATCACACTACACTGTCATATAATGCATATATCTTGTAGTTATTTATAGTGACTGTGCTCATATCAGTTATTCTTTGTAATTGAGTCATAGAAGATGTACACACCACTTCTTCTGCTGCACACATACAAAGCTTTATATCCTCACTGTATAGACGAAGCATTTCCTTTTTTAATACGCATGCTGATACATGACTTTGCCGTTAGCTGCCGAGCAGTTTTGTCTTACAGATAATTCTCTTATCCAGGTTTAAATAAAATTCTTGAAGTGGGTGGCACAGTTGTGGAGGTCCCGGGGAGCCTTGCAGTTACTGACACAACCAGAATGAGTGCATCTGTTCTTCTTAACAAGCTTTTTGATGACCTGAAGTGTGATGCAGAACGAGAAAACTTCTACAAGCTGTGTGAGAGCTACGTTCGGTAGGAGGAATAAGTTTGGCATCTGTTACCTCCTTAGTTGACACCTCTGTTAGATGATTAAGGAAAGTCCAATGTCTGCAAGACATTAATAGTTTCTGTTGTAATCATAGGGACTGTTTTGAAGGCCACGGCATGGATGGAAAACTGCGCGCAATACAGACCGTGTCCTGCCTCTTGCAGGGTCCCTCTGAGGCCGGGAACCGTACTCTTGAACTTACAGGTATAATGGAGAGTATTATATCTCTTTGTGGCTCGGAACGAGAAATTGACCAACAAGTGGCAGTAGAGGCACTGATCCACGCTGCAGGCAAGGCTAAACGAGCCTCTTTTATCACCGCCAATGGTGTTACACTGCTAAAGGACATTTACAAGAAGAATGAGAACGATGCCATTCGTATACGAGCCCTGGTGGTAGGTGATACTTTTTGTTTTGTTTCCTTATCATAAACACACCTAGTCAGGTTCTCTGTTACAAGCCTTTTATAAAGTGTCTGAGCACCTGGTCCGTCTGTCCAATTCTCTGCTTCGTAGGGTCTGTGTAAGCTGGGGTCAGCAGGAGGGACAGACTTCAGTATGAAACAGTTTGCAGAAGGATCTACTCTCAAACTAGCAAAGCAATGCCGCAAGTAAATCAGTTACTTATGTTTATGAAAATAAATTGGTAGCTGGATTCTAAGTAATTAGACTCGCTTGTTTAACCCTGCACTGTGTAATCCCTCTCTGCAATGAAGGTGGCTCTGCAATGAATGCATTCAGCCAAGTACTCGGCGTTGGGCAGTTGAAGGCCTTGCTTACCTCACGTTTGATGCAGATGTCAAGGAAGAATTTGTAGAAGACAAGACTGCATTGCAAGCAATGTTCACACTGGCAAAGGTACTGAATCCCATTCTAATCTTGATTGTTAAGCTATAGCTGGCCAAGTTACTGGAACCTGCTGTCAGCATTGCCACCAGAGCCGGCCCAAGACATAATGCCCCCTTGGGTGAAGTGTAAAATGCCGCCCCCCTTTGTACTTACCTTTCAGCAGTCCTGCAGCGAGTCTCCCTGCTCGGTCTTGGTGCCGGCTTGTAATGCTGAGAGAGGGTCGCCAAGCGGGTACTGACAACTTGGTAAGGGAAAACCACTCGGCGCCCCTCTCTCTCCTCCCCTAAAAAAAGGGCTTGGAGCGGCATGGTAGGGCCAGCCCTGATTGCCACCTATGTAGGTCTATCCTGCATTAAGTTGCGTATCATGGCATATGATTCTTAACATTTCCAATTTTCTGTTAAAAATGTCAGGCCTGTACTTACAATCAATCCCAGTAATCCTATTGGAATAGCACATAATTTAGTAACATGGAGACCATATAGTAAAGGTTCACACATTAACACGTTCTGCTGTTTACACATTGCAGTAAAGGACTGTCCTGGATTATTTTTAACAGGCATCAGCACTTCTAATAATCTGTTTCCTGATTTTTGTTACTTTCCAATTTAATGTAGTACTTTGCATGAATTATTTAACCCCATTTAGAAATATGAACTGTGAAGACATTTTATTTAATGTAATTTAAAATAGGGTTTTGAATCGGACTAACCCTTTGCCGTTATCAGCCTGCCTGACATGGTCTGCATGGACAGTTCACATTAAATTTAAACCACAGCCCAGCTATAATGGGTAATTGTGTATGTTCAAAGATGTTCATAATGGGTAATTGTGTATGTTCATAGATGTTCATAGTGGGTAATTGTGCTGTGAATACCCACACGGTATTCCACCCTGATCCCTGGAAAGAATGAACTGGCCTATTTCTAATTTGTCTACTCTTTCCACAGTCACAGGACAAGACTGTGCTTTTTGCGGTTGCATCTACTTTGGTGAATTGTACAAACAGCTATGATCGTGAACAGATAGATCCTCAAATGCTGGAGCTGGCGAAATATGCGAAGCAGCATATTCCCGAGGAACACCCGAAGGTGAGCCAAAGCTTCTCCATCTATTTGTTTCGTACCATGACATGTGCCATAGCAGTTGAATCATTGAAGTGCATCTATACTCAGAGTATATGTATGTATGGCGTGTTACGGTACAGTTTTTGTGTAAGTCATCTAAATCATCCTGCTTCTCTTCCACGGACTCCCATTAATGCCAGTGGGAGGAAATTGAGAATTTTTATTTTCCAGCTCAACTTAAGAAAGCGTGCATCGCTCTGCATGTGAAATTCAAAGTAGATTCCACTGCATATTTTGCTTGATCCATTGAGGTACATTGTTGAAGTCCAGTTAGCCTCGATCTGTGTTTTTTGTTTGTGTAACTGTAGGATAAGAAGGAATTTGTTGAGTCGCGGGTTCAGAAGTTACTGGTGGCTGGTGTGGTGTCTGCTCTGTCCTGCATGGTGAAAAATGAAAGTCCAGCAATGACGGATTCTTGCAGGGAACTGATATCTAGGTGAGAATTACCATGCACCAGCCAGATTCAGTACCATCTGCTAAGATACACTAAAATGTGAGTTCCGAAATGTGAATGTTTGTTACGTTTTACTCTTTAGAGTCTTCTTGGCTTTAGTAGAGAACCCTGAGGACCGAGGGAATGTTGTGGCTCAAGGAGGAGGGAAGGTAACAAAAAGAAATGTTATCTGCTATCTATTCTCTCATTCCACCTTTCCTTTAGTGGGAAAGAGAACTCTAGTGTTAATGTTGTAACATTGTTTTAGATTAGTATAAGTCAAAGTTTTATGTCACTTTTTTGTCCTTTGAAGTGAGTAAGGCATACTTCTAATCTGCAGCAGTCTGGATATCAAGAGCTTTGTTAAGGCCAAGCAAACATTTTACATCCCTCTCTGTGTCTTATGTAGGCTTTAATACCGCTTGCTCTGGAAGGTACAGATGTTGGGAAGACAAAAGCAGCTCAAGCCTTGGCAAAGATAACCATCACTTCAAACCCAGAAATTGCATTTCCGGGTGAAAGGGTAAGGATGCTTATGTATAATGCTCATCATTTAAAGGAGTATGTTGTTATAAGTCTACTGGAACCCAAGCCGTTAATTTATTAAGTTTAGCAAAACCTGCTCTCCCTTAAATTGTCCTCTTCTGCTTCTCCAATAGATTTATGAGGTGGTTCGGCCTCTGGTCAGTCTGCTACACCTTGATCGAACAGGACTGCAGAACTTCGAGGCGTTAATGGCGCTGACAAACTTGGCAGGAATTAGCGAAAGACTAAGGTACTAATTATAATGCTAAATAAATTATTTAAATTGGTGTATAGAGCGCTTCACTATAGGCATATTTGTGGATGTTTTGCCGACTTCTCGCAAATATTGCAGCAGAGGGTATAGCAGCTTGTACAAACGTGATGTCTACGGCCTTACATTATCTTGTGAGTCTGTAAAAGTAGCTGAGATGAACATGAATTATGTTATAGCAGGTATAGTAGAGAATCCTAAATAGCCCTATTTAAAAGGACAGTCTAATACACCACTTCTATAAAGTACGGTGTGAGCAGCCCTTACCTTCTGTGGGCACTTTAATATGTATTCTTCCAAAATCAAAAATAATAAAGATATGTTGCAAAATCTGATTTTTCTCCATAATGTGACATAATGGAATTATGCTCCTGTCACTGATTGAAAGCTCAAGCAGCCAAATCAGCGTTTATTGAAATGAATGGGAATGCTTTACACATGCGCTGGAGTGTAAACAGACCCCGCACGCAGCATTCAGCAGAGCCCGCGCTTGGCAGGCGGTGAGTACACGACGTGCTGGGAGATTCATTCGGCCGACTGCATCTCCTGCACGGCGTTTAGCTTCGGCAGAACTCCTCCAGATGCATTTGCAAAAGGGGCCGCGCGAATGTTTAAAAGGATAGCTCATCCATCATACGCATTAAAGTGCATAAGATGGCTGGAGTGTCCATGTAACATTTGCCATATCTGTTTCTTCATGCCCATAACATAGATCGGGGCGTCCAACTTGCGGCCCTCCAGCTGCTGCAGGACTACATCTCCCATAATGCTCTTTCAGCTAAGGGGATGGCTGAGGAGGATGGGAGATGTAGTCTGCAGCTGGAGGGCCTCAGGTTGGACACCCCTCACTTAGATGAAAACCTGGAAAGCAAATTGATGGGAATCTTTCTAAAATGTCCTGTTATCTCCAAGCATAAACATTTTTCATGGTCTGGCTTATCTGTATTGTTCTAAAGAACTGTCCTTTATCCTGCAGGGGTAAGATCATTAAAGAGAAAGCAGTGCCAATGATAGAAGGCTATATGTTTGAAGAGCATGAGATGATTCGACGAGCTTCTACTGAGTGCATGTGCAACCTTGCAATGAGCAAAGAGGTAAGCAGGACAAGGCTTCACGTTATTACCAGCCTGAGAGGTGAACCATAATACTAATCCTAAAGAAATATGAGTTATATATATATATATAACGGCTCTTTCCTTGGGTTCATTATTTTTTGATTGTGTAACAAATGGCTATTTCCAAATAAAGATCGTCCTACTTCATCCCTCCTTGAGGTTCATTTTGTGTGGCAGTTATCTGAAACTTTCTTTAACCCTTTCAGTCTGCTTAGGGCATAGCTGTACATCCTTTATATTTGTGGCAAAAAAAGCTTTAGAACGCACAGATACATCCTGACTTTGTTGCAGTAGTAGGTACATCTATCGACAGCCTGGACCTGTTGGCAGAAGCCAGCATTAATGACCTTGGTACATTGCCATTAAAGGAATGCCCGACCACTCAATCAGGCATTCCCTTTCGGTATTTTATCATTATTATTATTTATATAGCGCCAACAGTTTACACAGAGCTTAATACAATACATATATTCAAAGGATATGACAAGACAAGAATTGATAGACTAAGAAAAACCGATACGTTCGGTGGAGAGAGCCCTGCCTTCAAGCTTACCTGCAATGGAGCCCTACTGCTGATCACATTATAATCAGCAACAGATCAGGAGGAGAGGGAGAAAAATAGTTTCTCCCCTCCCAAAAAATTAAAAAAAGTGAAAAATTAAATATGGATTAATAAATGAAAAAGGTTAAATGGATTGGGAGCCATCACTGGCATAAAACAATGTATGGGATATCCCCAAAGTGGGATATAAAATATATATATATATATCACTACCCCAAAACCATTTAAGTCAGTAGCATTAAAAAAATATGTAATATGGGTTAATATGAAAAGCATGCCTGTGGCCCCCTGTAACATAAAAAAATGTGCATGTGTGGTAAGACTGTAATCAGATGTAGCTGAACGTAAATTGGGTCATCGTCCATATTTTTTATATTACTGGCATGGACTATAATATATCATATTATAACTCTATTTAAATTGCTTCCCTGTTTTGTTGAGCATGGTACAAGCCGCCACAGACCAGCATTAATTTACATTCCCGATCTTCTATTAGGTGCAGGACTTGTTTATGGCAGAGGGGTCCGACCGCCTCAAACTAATGATTTTATATAGCGGTGAAGATGATGAGCTTTTGCGCCGCGCAGCAGCTGGAACGCTCGCCATGCTGACTTCTCTACAGCCTGAGCTTTGTAAGAGGATAACACAAGTGGTAAGGAGGAAGGCTTCATGTAACAATATTTTGCTCAGGCATAAAAAGACACAAAAAATGTTGTGAATGCCAAGTTCTTGTAGATGTGTGTAATGTACATACGTTCTTAACCCCTCGTAACATTATGACGTGTATTATAATCAAGATCTAACAGCATACAGCCAGCTTTTTAGAATGTTTTTCCTCCTAGTCATGAATTCAAAATATAAAAGTAGTCCTTGATCTGCTACTGTGGAGTTTATTTGTAAAAATAAAATAAAGAAATCATCCCATTGCTATGGTGATAGGGCCAGATTTAAATCACCTAAACTCCTCCCTGATGGTTACACTTGGCCCAGTCCCCTCTATATGTTTTTGTGTATTTTAAATAGTTTGTTTCAGTAAGTTGGCAATTATTGATATTAGCAGCCATATTTGGATGTTAAGATGCGCACCACATCTGGACGTATTTAGATCTTAAAGTTTTTGGTTTTTTTAAAAAAAATCTTTTTAGACTGCCCACTGGATGGAGATTTTACAGGGCCTGCTCCTTAGTGAAAACATGGAACTACAACATCGTGGGGCGATCGTTGTCCTTAACATGATGGAGGCTGACCGTGAGCTAGCTGAGAAGCTGATGGAAAGCGAAATGTTTGAAATCCTGACTGTTCTGGCAAACAATGAAGAAGAAGAGAAGAAACGACCAGTGGCCAAAGCTGCCAAGGAGTGTCTGGCCAAAGCAGTGGAGTATGGGTTAATCAAACCCAGTGTATCCGCATAGTAGGCTGAGGTTATTCAAACTCATTCCTTCTGTATCATCAGACCATGGCTAATCAACATTGGTCTGCACAGTCACACTGAGGGGCTTGAAATCTCCAAGGAGTAAAGAAACGGTTTACAATCCGATTGAAATCCAACTGGAGGCTTTCAGTACTGCGCTGGCAAAATCCAGATCTCATAGGTGCTTTCCATTGTTTGGCTAAAAGTTTTAGTGAACCATTTTTGTATATATTATATATATATTATATATATATATATATATATATATATATATACACCCACATAAGAGCATGGTGTGTATGATGTAACATAATATAGCGCCACGCTCATTTTTAGCGTAGTGCTATCCAAGAAACTATGGATTTGCCGTCATAGTTTATCCATAGTTTATGCAAAGAATGTAATAGCTAAAACGATCCATATATTGAAACATTCGTCTTAATTCTTAAGTCTTAATTATGAAACCAAAGTGTCTTAGTTTGACTTTTTGTGATTTATATATCTTGACATTCCATGCCTTTTTATATTTCTTCCAAAAAAATAATAATAATAATAAAAATAATAATTATACAGTCCAACCATTATCCAATAAACTTGGAACACAGTTTATATGCAGTAAAATCCTGATTGTTGATGACCGTTTAAAGTTTTTCTGGCAGCGAAGACTACATGAATGTCGTTCCAGCCTTTATCGAAGTTTATTCACTAAAGAGTACACAGGAGAATTGTGGAGTCGGCTCCCTAAAGGGGAACTGCCATCATGTTTAAAACATATTGTGGTTTTAAAGCAGCTGCATATTATATGTACCCATTTGTATGTGTTCCAGCCCAGGCACCGAGGTTCCTTATCATACATCGTCTGGTTCATTGTTAGTAACCTGGCCTGTCGCTCTGACTAATGACTTTTACATATACACTATGGATGACTGACAACAATGGCAGCATCCAGGTCTGCAGATATAAAGGAAGTTTATGTATAGAAACTTTTATACAGAATGCTTTATCATCATTGGGCATGGTGCATGAAGAGCTGAGCTGACCCTACATAATTAAACAAGTGGGAAAATGTTCATTAATATGTAACTGAATGAACTGCATTACGCAGGGCCGGCTCAGCATCTATTAGGAGAGGCTCACTGGGGTTGGCCTTTTATAGTGTATGGTGAAGGGGGTATTCTGCTACAAACTCCTGCCTTAGTTTACCGTGCCCATCTTTAATTCTTAGAAGAATGAAAATGCTTGTTGTGATTTGTTTATGATTTCAAAATGCCCTCTTGACCACAATTGTGAGGCAGAAGGTGGTATGGCTTTAACTTGCCCCCATTCTTTCTATATACTGCATTATATATAATTTCCATATGAAACAGCCGTTTTAAAATGCATGGTGAAGCTGGGAAGTTGAAAGGTTCCGTTCTTGCAAACTCCCAGTTTAGTAAATGCATATGTGTCTTTGCTTCGGTACCGCATGATGTGCAGGGCATTTAACCCTTTATTATTTATTGCTATATATTGCACATTGCCATAATTTTTTAAAAAAAGCATGTAATGCGAGACTATAGCTGTAAGACTTGCAGTGAGCAGCTATGTGAAATTCCACGACATTCCATTTAATTGATTCGACAGATTCCTCCAGAATCCATTCCGCCAAGTATGCGGTTTGCTTCCCTTCTGTACGTTTCGATATACCCCGAGGCTGTCCTTCACCATGACGTTTCACCGTTACATTCTGTAGTGTAGGTTGTGCACTAAAGCTGCTGCTATCTTTTGTTCCTTTTGTCTCCTGATATTTTTCTTTACTCATTAGTAGAGATATTTATCTTGTATACGCATTGCAATAAATCACAATTTGATCACAACTGGACGTGTTCTCGTTTTGATTTCAAGGCACACAGCTCTGATTGCTCTCATGCTGTAGGCTGTTGTACTTCCGGGTGTGGCCGGCAGGGGGAGACAGATGACATAAGGTTTGACGACTGATCTGAGCATGTGCAGAAACGGGCAAAGCCCCCCTTGTGTAGCGGTTAGGTTGGTAATCGAGGACGAGGATTCGCGGCCCTGCTTCCTTGTTTTGGGCACATGGTGTGGTATGGATTTGGATTTAGCGGGTTTGGACAGCTCGGGGAGGAGCTGAATCGGTACCTTCCGGAGCCGGTCCGGATACCAGGAGCACGTGGGGAGGATAAACATATCTGCAAAGTGACCCCGTCGTGGAGTTACACAGTCCTGCTGACAGGTGGGTCCCCGCATCTCTGCTATGAAAGGCTTCGCACAGACGGCTTGGCGATATAAACACTGTTCGTTACAGAATAACGAATGTATAGAACATGGGAACGGACGCAAGCCTTCGGTGCTAGCGTCACGCCACATATGTTACTCATATATATTTTATATATATATATATACATACATACATACATACATATACATATATATATATATATAAATATTACGCACATACAACATACGTTACTGATGTATTATAAATAAATATATATACATATACACATGTTACATATATACATACATACATACATATATGCATACATTACTGATAATATATATATTATAAATATATACATATATATATACGTGCATACGTTACTGATATATATTATATATACTCACATACGTTACTGATGTATTATAGATAAATATATATACATATACACATATGTTACTTATATATATATACATACCTATGTTTAATATTGGTAATATACACTTGTCTTTGTTTTAATGTTTCTGCTCAGACGATGGATCCCTGTCGCTCTCAGGCTTCATTGATGGAAGTCCCCAGCAATATCTCCATCTGCATGGACTGGGATGTCTCGATGCCCTCCCTGCAGAGCAGTACCTCGTCGTGCTGTTTAAGGACAGTGTGAAATGTTGGGACACGCGGTCTCTGGGTTCCCATGGTATTCAGGCAGAGCCCATGTGGGGAATGGATCTGCCCAGTGGACACAGTTCTGGTAAACTCATTTTACGGTATTGTTTATTTTACCTTACGGAGAGGATGTAAGTACCGTGGAACAGCCTCCCAGCAGAAGTGGTAGAGCATGAGGTAGGCATGTGGCTATCCTGAATCTAAGATGAGACCAATGATTGATTAAGGTCTGAGTGGGAATAAACAGGCAAAGTAGATGGGTGGAAAGGAAACGGAATCCAGGTTCTTGACAAAACATTATTGAGATTGTGTGGGTGCATTAAAAATGCAAGACGGGGAATTGTATAGTAAACCTTTAAAAAAGAAAAGTCTTGTTCGCTAAAATGGTTAATCCCCTGGTCATGAAGGTGTTAAAGTAAGAATCTTAAATTTCCACAATGATTTGACGATACATTATGAAGGGTCCACCAAGTCCTCTTGCTCTTGGGGCTGGCCTTCATAACGCATCCATCTCTACTGCAAACTCAGGTCATTTGGCCACGGAAGGAAGGGTGAAAAGAAAAGAGGTGAACTTGGGGCAGGGGAGAAAATAACTTGGAAATTAGGTAGAAAACAGATTTACAGAGGAAAAATAATATTATACAATTTCTGCAGATAACAACCTTTTTAAAAATATATGTATAATTTACTTATAGCAACACATTTTACCAAGTTGTGTTTTCATATGGAATATTGAATTAATTGTTGTTTTTATTTTTCTTCAGCTTTCCCCTTGGTAGCCAACGGACACGTACTCCATCAGCCTCCATTTTTCCGAGAGCTGCCATCTAGACTACAAGCCCGCAAGCTGGTTTTAGGCAATGAGCATGTTGTGATGCTGACGGCGGACTCGATGGTACTCGCGTGGGGAGCTGGGAGGTATGTTGGGCTAGATATACTGGAGTGAGTAAAAGAAGTGTCACCAGAAGACTGCTAAGTCCTGGATTTAGAATCTTTGCGTAGAAGGAAGAAAAGGAACTCAATCATAGACAAAACTGATATGTTTTTTTAAAACTTTTATTAACCCCCAAAAATGCTAAAAAAAAACCCCAAAAACAAACCTAATGACTTCCATTAGGGGTATAGCTACAAGATTAACCCTGTGTGTGTCTATAACATTCCCATTGTATCTAAGCAGGATCCTGCAACTATAAATTTACTCTTTTCAATGGAGATTGTGAGCCAGGCCTTCTCTACTGGATGAATGGGCACAAAATCCACAAAAAAGCTCCAAAATCTTGTGGAAAGTTATTCTAGAGGCGGGAAGCTGTTATAGCCGCAAAGACGGGACTTCATGTTAATGTCATAAAAGTCAATGTTGGTGTAATGGTCAGGTGTCTATGTACTTCTGTCCATGTAAATCATAGCTGAGTATGTGAGATAGAGCATGTAACCATCTCCGGTATCCATTAAAGCTTTATATGTAATTGCATTTGAATCAAACACTGGGGTATGCATCTGATGGTGTTTTAAAATATGACTATTTACTTTCTTCTGTGAGGCATGGGCAGCTTGGACATGGGGATCTTGAGGATGTTTTGGAACCTCGAATTGTAGACGCTTTGCATGGGGTGGTGATGAGCGACGTGGCAGCAGGAGGTTGGCATTCAGCCAGCATTAGTGGTAAGACCAGCATCACACCTCACACCTGTATTGGGAACATCATGTAATGCCGAGACCTGCCTTGTAGAAATCCACCATAGTAAATAATAATTCACCCTCAATGGGATATCAGCAATAAGATAGCTATGGTTCACTCTAGTGGCCTGATGCCAATTAATGGTAAAATGACTTGTGTTTTGCAGACGGAGGAGACATTTACTGCTGGGGATGGAATGAATCTGGACAAGTTGGCCTTCCATCCAAAGCACTGGCAAAAGAATGTAAGCAGCCAAATAACACAGTGGCTCTGTTGGGCTATTTTCCAATGAAATTGTATAAAGATTCTGTCTTCATTTATTAACGTTCATTGGCCTTACCTTAGCAGGAAATGCAGAAGTTTCAGCAAGTGGAAGTGAAGCTGAAGTCAGTGAGTTTATTTCAATTCAGTCTTTCCCAGCTCTGATTGATCTACCCCAAGAAAGTGAAGCATCCAAGATCAGCTGCGGATCACGTCATACGGCAGCTGTCACACGTGAGTATGAACATAACACACTTTAATCATCGCAAAAGCCAGTGTATGGTTATGACTGTGTCAGGCTCTGATTTTAGCCAGCTGTTGATTTTCCAACCTATTGGGAACAGTGTATAGTGCCAGTGCTGCTACTTATTGTATCTCAGAGACCCCTAAGTATAAGTTGTGAACCTCAGAGACCCCTAAGTATAAGTTACCCATCTAAAAAGTATAAAAGTTTACAATGATAAGGGAACGAAACTACAAATAAAAGTACCAAAAAGCATTCTTATGTTGCAGGATGTGGGGAGCTCTTTACATGGGGATGGGGTAAGTACTTCACGGTTATGCTGTGCGTATAGATATATTTTTTAGCTATGAGATACTGACCCCTGCTTAGCTGTATTAAACAGAATGGCGCCGGTGCTATACTGGAGGCTGGGATACCTTGTAAAATGGATAATGCATGTTTAAAAAAATAAAAATAAAAAAAGTAGTACTCTATTCTGCAGTAGGCTTTGTAGACCCTGCACTCATGCTGCCTGGGTGTGCACGACCTCCTGCAATTTTACCTTACTGCTATAATCCTGTTTTTCAGCAATATTCTTTTTTGAAACATATAGGAAAATATGGACAGCTTGGCCATGGAGATGCAAAGAGCTTGGATCATCCAAAACGTGTTGAATATTTTATTCAAAACAAGCTTTGTGTAAAAAATGTCACTTGTAGATATTGGAATACATATGTACTATGCTGTAAAGAAAAATAAATGACTATTCAAAAATCACATGGGTTTCTGGTGCTACTACCGCACATACACACACACACGCATACATATATTTGTCTGTTATTACCTGGTGTTTTTCACAGTGAAGACACCAACCAATCACAAATCATATTGCAATAGGGATGCTTCCTCTAAATGAGACATTAGCATGTATATGTGTATAATATAGGGATGCACAGATATATCGGCCGAAATATATTGGACGTAAACGGTATTATTGGCAAAATTGCTTAATTAAAAAATAGCCCAAAATAATCTTCCGCACGGGCCAGGCTGCTTAACTGTGCGTTGCTCAAATGTGCAAGCAGGGTCTCTTGCAACTGCCACGAAAAGCAGGAACCTAGCCGAGTCACGTGAATGCAAGTCACATGATTCAGCTCTGTTCCTTCGCCTGGGGGCGGGGCAAAAGTTGTTAGTACAGATGGAGGCAGCAGGGCTGCTTTGGAAGTCTCTGAGGGATCTGCAGTTCATGAATGAGTGTGTGTGTTCGATCGCATAGGTAGCCTCCTATCATGCCCAGGTTCTAGCATGTAGTGGCTGCCTGGGCAAGATAGGTGTGTGATTGCTGTGAGCAGTTATATATAATGTTTTTTTGTCCAATTTTGGTGTAACCACACTTTTTGGGGGGAAAAATGCAACTATATATATATATTTTATATAACAGCAATCACACTATCATGCCTATATATATATATACACATATACACACACACAGATAGATCTATCTATCTAAAAATTAACAGCAATTACACTCCTACCATGGCCTGGTTCTAGCATGTACTGGTTGCCTGGGCATGATAATAGTGTTATTGCATTTTTGTCCAATTTTGGTGTTCCTTTTAAAAAAAAAAAAAGTAGGAGAGGGGTCAGTTTTGGTCAAGTGAATCCTGAATTTTCTGTTTCGGTTCAGATTTTTTTCATTTCAGTGCATCCCTAGTATAAATACTTTATATACAGAAGATAAGATTCCGGTCTATTTTTGCTTTTTCAGATTCAGTTATGGACCTGCAGCATCAAATGTATTTTTTCTGGGTGCCCTTTCTTTAGCTTAAAGAACTTGGATCCTGCCTACCCTCAGAGAGCAGTAATTGGCAGTACATTTTGTAAATGAATAGACAGCACAAACAATGCAGTGAGTAGATAGTTTTTAATTTACTATATATACACAAGAATGTACAAAAAAATCAAAAGCAATATATAAGATGCCACAGTCATTTTGATTTTGCTTCAAATGATGCCTCTGACAGTTTCTTTGCAAAACCTTGTACATACAAAACCGTAGAATGGCGGGGGCTGCTTACAACAAAACACTAGCCTTGGCTTTAACCATATTAACAAATATTAGGCTAAAAGTTTTTTCATAGAGACCTGCTA
The DNA here is from genome assembly GCA_009364415.1 of Spea multiplicata. NCBI lineage: Eukaryota > Metazoa > Chordata > Amphibia > Anura > Pelobatidae > Spea > Spea multiplicata. The sequence goes on along the minus strand of VKOC01002536.1, from coordinate 17,990 downwards.
CAGCGTGGAGAAACAAGTATATTATGCTAGGAGCTACTGCTGCCTCACCCATGACATTTCAAACAGGAGTTGGGGAAAGCGTGGGAGATTCAGTTATACCACGTTTCTATAAAATAATTAGTACCGATTAGTACTCGAAGTTATAAAGGTGCTCAATCGCAAGAGAGCCCACTTTTTTCTATTCATGAAATTGCAATAATCAGTCATAGCTGGTGTTCACTAAATCTATTTGACTACATGAGCGGGCACAGAAATCGCACCAAATTCAGATTAAGATCAGCGAGGAGTTAATTATTTGGAGCTTTAGGAAGCCTATGAGCAACAATTTTGCCATCTCAGAACAGCATTTTAGCAGCTCTTGGTTTAAAACATACAGCGGCTAAACATATTAATTAACGGCTCTCCGCATTAAGTGCTCCATAGAAATGTCAGTTAGGTACCAAAATGTCATGGTCTTTATTGACTCACTACCAGATTTAACACACATCATAGTACAGTCACAGGGCAATGTCAGCTACTGGCTCGTGTAACAGCACATAATGGGTACAGTTAGGCTACTGAAACAGCCCCCTCTTGCTGAAACCCAAACGAGCTGTAGTACTTCCGCCTTAATGGGATTGGGTTTTAAACACTACATTTTTTATGAATTAAAAACCTCTCTAACCACTTCTTCTGTATCCCTGTATATATAACATTACATTTTGGCTTGGTGTCACTTTACTAGGGATAGGAAAGGAAAAAAAAATATTTAAAAAATTCAAATAAAAGCCTCATGGGCCCCTACTAAAAATGGTATAAATTGGTCACTTTAGTGTTAAGCGTGGTACGTTCAAGTTTATGCATAAGCCTTTATGAGGAGCTCTGTATGAGGTGCTGTCCAGTTGTGGCCCCAGCAGCAAGACTTCCTACCACTTCACCAACCTTTTTAGCCCAGCCACAGTGTGCTGCTGTTACGATGCCAGAGGGCCACGCTTGGGCAGCCCTACTCTATACCATCATTTGACCAAAATACAAAAAGACTTATGGAACCAGCTGTAGTGACATGAAAAAGGTGCAAAGTAGTTCATGATCATAAAAAGACAACCTAAAAACCGTATATACACATAAAATATTAAACTTTTCCGTGAGAATTAGCCATGAAATACATGTACAGCAACATTAAAAGACTGTATTATACATTACACCTTCAGCTGCAAAATTAAAATATATGCAAACCACCAGTTGCAAAAAATCAATCGAGCAACCAACTTGGGTAGTTGAATAGATTAGATTTCAGGTCTTGAAGCTAGTTTATTAATATATTTGCTAAGGAGATGAAAGCAGTGTGCAAAATCTGCTCAGACTCTTGTTGGTGTGCGTAAAAAAGCTTCCAGAAATAACTTAGTTACCCCGTCAGAGAGTCCGTGGGAATTTACACTTCATCTAGAATGCCAGAAACCCAAATAAAACATGACAGCCTCTGGGCTGGTGCTTGGCATGGGATGCGCAGCTGGTCCTTTGCGTCTTTAAATCCTGCTCCGGGAACATTACATATGGGTAATGGTGGAGTTCAGTATTCGAGGGTTTGCGTTAGAACTTGTGGCTTTTGAAAGTTCTCGCTGTAAAAACAAAAATAACCATAGATTATTTACGGAATCGGAAGAAAGTGGACACACTTCATGGGGAAAGGGAAAAGCTTTGACATGTCAAATATAATAATATATTTCATAGAGCATTTGTCATGAAGAAAGCCAACAGCTTTCATACATATTGTGGAAAGAACACAAAAATATATTAAAAAAAACCCTAATGATTTGCTCTGATTTCATGTATTATGTACACAAAAAGACAATGTACCCAAGAAGCGTTATGGAAGCACAGAGTTAGTAGAGGGGGTGCTTGCCGATCCAGCACCCAAGAGGTTTAAGCATTACAGCTGGCTAGCATTTTCATCGTTGCTGGAGCAGAAAAGCATCTAAAGCAATGCGCTATATGTGCATTTATCACAAAAAAGCATGCCCATTCTTAAAAGCTAGAATAATGAATTGATAAGAACAGGGCACTGCTGTATGTCATTTATACGAATGCATATTTTTAAACACAGTATGGACAAAAATATTGGTTTTTACAGGGATTACTGAAGGCAGTCTTGGTTTAAATCATTATCTGTCTGGTTTAAACCGACACACATGGCTATCGCAGCCCCATCAACACAGAATGCATGAAATACTATAATACACGTTTACTTGTAAGAAATAAGAAATAATACAACATTTCAACATTTATGATAAAAGCTGCAGAGTACCACCACTAAAGGGTTGTTATGTAACAAAAGGAGACTATTTACTAAGGGGCAAGGAGATTTAATTCACTTATTTACTTCACTATCCATTATAAAGAGCTAACACCAGCAGGTTTATCCACCGAGAATGGCCGACCATGCTGAATGCATAATTTAATGGTTGATGAGACTGGATAAATCTCACTGATTTAACTATACATTATACATGGCCAGCCAAGCTGTGCCTGAAGAAGCAGCGCACTAAAGATAGGTCTTCATAATGCGTAGGACCTGACAGGCAACTCTCGTGCAAACTGAATAGACCCCACTGTAGGTGTGCATGCGCAGATACACCCGCTAACGTTATAGTTCTACAGATCCTCGATATCCCTTTCGGTCAGATTATGTGCGTCCACAACGGCGCTTATAAAGAAAAGGATGAGAGCAAAGAGTTATTTAGATTGTAAATTCCTGCAGGAACAGGGCCCTCCATTCTAGAGGACTGCATTGAGAGGTGGGTCCCGCCAAAAGCCTTGCTGCTGTTGTGGGCGTCAGACACTGTACTGCGGGTCCCGGTAATCCCGCAAGGCTGCCTTCGCGCTGCTCCCTTACAGTGTCTCCTCTCTTGCTCTGCCCAGGAACAAAACGGAGTCACGTGATGTGACGTCACTTCCCATGACTCTGCTGTGTTCCTGGGCGCAGCAAGAGAAGAGGCGCTTTCAGGAGGCAACTCGAAGGCAGCCTTGCAGGACTGTGAGGGAAATCTGCAATTCAGGTAAGGGGGTGGCCGTGATTGGCCACATTTGTGGCGGGAGCAGGCGAGATTAAAAAAGCAGTCCCGCGCAGGGCTCTACTCTATTCCTCTTGTATCTGTATGTCAATTGCTGTATTGTACTTGTTATCTGTAAAATTTTCATCTTGTACAGCGCTGCGGAATCTGTCGGCGCTTTATAAATAAAGTATAATAATAATAATAAAATTCTTCAAATTTTAACTGTGTGGACTGAAGGGAAAAAAGTAGAAACTAAGTCATATTATTGATTTATTATTACAGACAATTATTCTTTCTAGTTAACCTTTCATATTATGATCAACATTAACATGAAAGTCAGACATCAAGTTTAAAAATGGAATAAGAATATAAAGCCAGTAAGCTGGTTAATAAACAAAAATGGTCAGAGACAACAAGAAAAGCAGGGATGAAGCAGAAGCTGCAGGATATTATTGCAGAAGGAGATTAGTGATGTTAAACAGCGTGTGAAACCACAGCAAATCCGCAGTGAACGGTGCTAGTAATGGAAGCAGCAGCACAGTCAGGATCAGGGCTCTGTGTAGACTACGTAGTGACTGATGGCTGTCCGCATGAATATGAAACATGTTAGTGGGTGGAAGGAGAGAAACCTGTTCAGGTGCATATATGTTACCTGGACCCTTATTACAGAATATAACTAGACAAAGGCTTAGCACAGATTCCCAAAGGCATGCACCAGGTATTGGATATGTGCCGGATACAGACCTGGAGTCAATAGTTGTGGAGTCAATATGGGTAGATTCCCTCTATAAACAGAATATGAAGACATGTATAATCAGTACACGCAGGGGGTGGAAACTATGTTTTGTGGGACCCTTACTTGGCTGGGAATCGGTCACTGCGTTAGACGCTAGTTTTTCATGCATTGCTGATATGACATGTCAATCAACTCAGCGCACAGTATAGTGAATATACCTCTGAATGGTTAGAAAGGCCATAGGCACAGGGCAAAGTTTAGACTCCTGCTGCTTAATTCAAGAGTACAGTATGTGGTTTTGGGGTCTCTCACATAATGAACTCGTTCCTGCACTCCCGCTGCATTCTCTGTTTGTGGCTTACGGGTGAATATGCTAGCACAACAGTGAAGGGATGAATGAATGTCGCCATCTAGATGGTAAGCTCATTAGAGCAGGGCCCTGCTCACATTATTATATAAATAATAGTAATAATTACAAGGTGTGTCTAAACTATTCTTCCCGACACGTGAAACATTTGTGCCTTCCTGACTGTGCTGCTCGGTGATCAGTATTTGGCTGGTTTTCTTAAAAAAGGTGAATTACCGCAAACTCAGAATAGGTGCTGGCAACAGAGTTAACGCTGAGGTTACGCTGGGCAGGAATTGTGAGGTGGCACCCACCGCTCATGGCGGTTCCATTCAGCTGGGCCATATTTTCCTTATTCTTCTCCAATCGCCTGTTCTGGGGAGTTTTGAACACTCTTGTTGGAGTCCGTGTAGGTAATACAGGCTGGAAGAAAGACGTGTAGCCATTCGTTAAAGTACACTATTAAATGTTACTGCAGGACCATTAAAAACCGGCTTTTAAGTTTAACATGCTATACAAAAACCCATAGCACAGCGTGGCACTGTTATACACTACACATCTTTTACTGTGAATTAATCCCAAGTATCAGAACTCCATAGTACTTGCCAGTTTCAGAACATGAGATACTGATTGTCCCCAACTGTTAAGTGTCCTTCAAACCAGCATAGATTGTATATTGAACTATTGAAGTATTAATATTGTATAACCTCATTCATGCCATTTATTCTGTATTCATCCCATCAAATAGGAAAACAAAGCATGTAGTGGTATTGTTTTCCAGTAACATCCACACACACACACACTTTTTCCCGGAAAAGCTCAGTTTTCATTCTATGCATTTTTTGGAAACTTTCATAGTTTGTAATATAACGCAAAAAAAAAAAAGAAGTTACAAGACTTGAATGGAAAAAAAGCATTCATGAAGAAGAGTCTTTAACCAACCTTGCCAGCAGAGAGCGGGGGCCGGGATACGGGCGAGTGGCAAAGCGTGCCACTGAATGCGGAGCGCAGGGTGCTGTTTGTAGAATTGGAGACAGAGGTGCCATTAAGCTGAGGGGAGAAGCAGGAATGGTTAGTGCCAGGAAAGAAGCCATATTACAATGTAAATGAATGCCAGCCATCTTTAGCAGAATACATTGATGGAAACAAAATTAGTGGATATCTGTATTCCTATGTTAATGCGAAAATGCAGTCACCTAACCTGTTGTCAGGAAGGGATATTGGCTCTGTAAAGATGCCATTTAAAAAAAAAAATATCTTACATTTCCAGGTACATCAACTTAGTTGGGTTTGTAGGGTAGCTTTAGTAAGATATGTAGAAGAAACCCACCCCATGTTTATCAGGAAACTATTGATCTTAAAGTTGTTTAATTCAGCACGCATTAAATTGCACACTCTTGTATATGAACCAAATAAACCTTAGCATATCTGTCATTTTATTAGTCCTCTAAATATTTATTCATAGAAAAATTGAGTTTTAAATCATGTCTGAGAGCAGAACAGCTATATAGAGATGGTTCTGAGGAAAACCTTGTAAGTTAAAATTCAGCAACTATATGCATTATGAGAGTTATAGTGTACATATTAACCTGTAGTCAACATGGACAACGGTAAAGCTTTCCACGATCAGGCACAAGCGAGAAGTATAACTTACCTTGCGGAGTTTCCCGGGAGTGTTAGGCCCAAGGACGCGCCGCTTGCTTGGAGTCCTCGGTGCACTTCCATAAAACATTTCCTCCTCTAGTTGCCGAGACTTTTTTATTTGCTATAATTAAAAATATTTGCGAATAGAAGATTTACCATTTTGTTCAAGAAGGCACCGCTTAATTAAAATTGAAAATTGTGGTCAACCTGCAGGGGCTCAAAGTCTAGACAGACCCTTTGGCAACCATTTTGCTTCCAATGTTGTTCCCGGCAGTATCACTTCCAACACTGCCGGCAGAGACTTCCAAACAAACGTTTCTCTACTATTCTGATCCAAGCGATAGTAACTCCCGCTGACAGGGGAGAGCCCAGGTTGTCTAATGACAGCATGACCTCCCATTTGCTGAGGGGGAGGCATCCCACAAGATGATTTTTGAAAGAGTTAATCTTACCCGCTCTTGTTTCTCCCTCTCTTTCTCCAGATGGAACTGCTCCCATTGCTCTGTAACATAGTCCATGAATTTCTTTCCATTAACAAAGAACTCCTGGCCTTGTTCTTCTTCCCAGCCTGCAATGCGAACTCTTAACTCCTCTTCCAGCTGCAAAGCAAAAAAACCCATAATACTTATACATAGTTATATTTATACATAGCTGATTTATACAGCCACTACCCACCTTAGATTGTAAGATCACAAGCGGTGCAACTTTGTGTAAAAGTACCATAAGGCTAGACGACAAGCAGGGTTCTAAACACTCGATATGTCTGTATTTATTAAATGTTTGTTATGTACGCATTAACCGCCCCACTTAAGTAGTTTTGTTTACACGTAATAAAGAGTAATAGTAATTTGTGTGCATATGTATATATATAATATATATATATATATATATATATATATATTATATATATATATATATATATATATATATATATGATATATATAGTGACCTAAAATCCATCTTGATTTAATACTACAATGATGTCAAATCAGACATGCAAACCAACCTTTGGAAGCATTTTCTGCAGCTTTGCTCTCTGCTTTTCTTCTTTTAAGAGATTACCTCCTCTGTTTGTGAATCTGTTTGGGTCTGTTGCTTTTTTCTATAATTAGGGGAAAAAACAGACTATAAGCTGATGTCATAGGTTAAAGGATTTTTCACTTTTTCTTTCTCCAATTTAGATATGTGCTTGAAACTGTTAAGGTTGCTTCATTGTAGAATAAAATGGAAGCACTTTACCGGATCAAAGGCTCCTTAGAGCAGCCTCTTACCCCCGGTCACTTAAATCAGTTCATACCATACTACTTACTGCAAGACTTTCCGAGACAGTCACAAAACATGCTGCACTTACATCAAACTCCAAGAAGAGCTTCCAGTTCTCTTCCCATTTCTGTACACCTTCAAACATCTCCTTGTGTACCTCATAGTAATGTTTCATACGATTGATTTCAGCATCATGTAGGCAAAGCAGGTCTTCACTGAAATCCTCTAATACAGAATTAGTGACAGGTTAGTAGTGCAATTACACTACATTCTGAGCTGACACACAGCACGTACAATACAAATTACCAACCATCGTAATAAGGAGCAAAGGCTTGTCTCTGTTCCTGGCTGCAGAAGCATTTGTCCCAATACGTCACAAGTTCTGTCCGAATTACTTCGACAAAGTTTTTTATGTTCTGCAGCTTTAACTCTTGAAGACGATCTACTTCATCTTGCAACTTGCAGAACAAAGAAGCAGAGAGAACGCCATTAACAGCCACAATAACCTTTAAAATGCCAGCCACACAAAGGGCTATAGTATAAAACACATCAGTATCAAGATTACCACTTACTGCTTTTATGATTTTGCCTTTGGATCCAGTCATGTACACAGAAAACGCGCTGCGTTCTTCTTCAGGAGTCTGAAGCCGGTCCCAAAGCTCAATTATTTTGGAGCGCAACTCTTCACATAATGATTGATTTCTTATTTTCTGTTCCTCAAGCTGGAATCATAAAATTCACAATTTAAACATGAAAAAAATAAAAGATGGACACATTTATATGGTTCCATAAATGCATTGTTTAGATTAATTTTGGGACTGCGCTTAAAATGCACCTAAAATGCATCTATTATGGTACTGTTGTATAAGGAACTCTTGTTTATGTATTATGCTAGCTAGTGTATAGGTGAAATTCTAATATAATAAATCTGCCATCAGGTGCTAACAGAATGTAGGTCGTGAATGTCTGCTAGAAGAGATTTGTACACACATAATGATCTCTTTAAGAAAGCAGAAGATATACATACATACATATTTTTTTTTTAGGCACACCACCATATATTTGAACTCCAGGCAATTATAACCAGCATAAGTAAAAATACGTTAGTGGTTTGACTGTAGTTGACTCCACACAATTGCGGGTGACAGGTCCAATCGGAAATGTGCATACAAAGACAAATACACTTGCTGACTAGCTTGCGACAAAACCTTGACAAACACTTTGTGAACGTGTCTAGCAATATATCCTTGTGTCTATTACAAGGGAGATACGGAGGATGTGCCAAGCTTTGTGCGTTAAAGTCACAGTGTACTGGGATATGCCATCATATGCTGGTGATCTGCGGAAAAGGACAGTGGCTGCGGAGAGGGGTGGCTGGGGACGCTGCCCTGGGCAGAGCCCAAGGTAAATACTCCTCGTCCGATACCTGAAAGAGTAGTTCATGTAGAGCCGCGAGGTTCTCTTTTGAGAGGCAGAACGCTTCATCGTCTTCACACACCACATCCCGTTCAAAGCTTGTGTCAGGAATACGATCCAGTTCCTCCATGCAAAGAATTATCCGCTTTTTGGTATTTACAAACTCGGCAGATCTGCGCTCCTAAATTGACAAAATGAATAAGTAATCAACAGATTTTTTTTTTATTTTAAGAATAGCATAAAAAGTAATACGAGAAAAAAAAATGTCACTTTACATTTACAAATCAGGAATAATCAAACCTTTTCTGTAGCAAGAGCAGCCAGATGTCTCCTGAATTGATCCAGTTCATCTAAGCTTGGGACGCTATGGCAATCAATGCAGAAAGGAGATGTGCACAAGATATCGCACAATTCTTGATCCCGCTCCTTTAGCAATTTCAGTTCTTGCATTCTTTCCTTCTTCTGCTTTAGCATAACCTCCACACGGGTCCGCAAATCTTTCTCTAACTGCAAGATGGTGCTGTCATCATCCTCCTGGAAAAGAAAAAATATATTTAAGATCTTTATGTAGCAGAGAAAGCAGAACAGTATGGTGTGCAGCGCTATATACAGTGTATACCATCTATCAAAAATCCATCTATATGCACTTTGGATTGAGAAATGACACCCTTTTCACAAACTACCACAAGAAGTAATGGGTATAGGAAGCATTATACACACACCTACATATACCGCCCGGTCGGGGTTATATTCACTAAACAGCTGTTTGCAAGCATTAATTCCTTGACCTTATTATATAATATGTATGGCTAACCCAGGTGATCAGCTGCAGGAAGAGTCTGCCTGGCCGTGTATAGTTAAATTAATGTCATTTCACCATTACGTGGGCCGGCACAGCCATTCTCGCTCAAGAAACTTGAGCCGTGGCCCTTTAAAACGGACATCTCCCTCCAGCATTAATAAACCTCTGTCTTAAGTAAACATCCATAAAATCTGATCCGCTAGAGGCACTCAAGGTTTTAAAAACCTTAAGCTAAACAGAGCATTTTATAGAACACAGGTTTTAGGAACATATTAGTAAACATTTAAGAAGAACTGTATTCAAAGTTCTCACTGGCTTTCTTGTTAGGTTATGTATAGAAACAGGAAATATGTCATTAAAAGGAATTCCTCACTTCAAATGGTGGAAGCTGCAGCTCCTCACATAACCCATTGAGTTCTTTGCGGCAAACATCGATGCTTTTTAAAAGCCGATCCTTCAAGTTCTCCTCTTCTTCAATCATCCTTGTAAGAAGGAGCTGTGGGAGAAATAGGCAAATTGTATGAGAAACACTCTGTAAATTATTTACAAAATAGATGTTGGTATTTATCCATTCACGTACAAGTGTTTATGTAAAGATCACAGTCACTGTATACATTTAATCTACACTGAATTTATAACAAGTAAAGTGAGTAAAGCCACTGACAATGTAGAATTCTTCTATTTTGTTCTACTCTGTGAAGTCTAGATAAAGGGTTATAGGTATACATGCTTTCTCGGCCGATAATGAATTCAGATGTAAGCGATAAGTTAGGGAAGAAAAGATTCTGAAGTCTTGGTTTGTACAGGGCTCAGGTAGGGATATCGATGAGATCTGCATGTGTGGGTTGGGTGAGCCGTTACTTACATTTACATGCCTCTTAACAGCATCAGTCCTTTGCAAGCGCTGGTCCTCTGGAATACCAATCTCTTCCCAGATATCGCGGAGACGTGCCAACGCTGAATTTAGACATGCCACCGACTCCGCAGCAATAGCTTCACTAATTAACAAACAATTGTACAAAAATAATAATAGGAACCAGAAGCGTGAACAAATAAGAACACGGGACTGACAAGAATGAGCAGTAATTATCTTAACGGAACACTTCATGCCCGGCTTTTGCGCAATATGCATACCGGGAGCCCATTTTGGATTGATTACATGTATGCAAATTGGAGTATTTTAGAACATGAGAATTGAGTTCTGACTTAAATAAGCACTCAGTTTGCATACTTGTGAACGGCTGACACTCAACTTGCAAACTGAACCATCCTTGAGTCTAGCGGGAGCCCAGCTTGCATGCGAGTTGAGCGGCGTGCATGGGAAGCATACTTAAGTACATATGAAACATGGACAGGGTAATGAAGAGATGGGATTGCAGTTACAGTTGATTACACAATATAGTCAATGGGTAATTCTTTACTTTAACACACGGATATTGGAAACTGCAGAGATGCAGCTGCCGCTGACTATTCAATCCGGTTTAATCACAATCTATAAGACTCCACGTGCATTTTCATTTCACAATAAATGCATTAATAAAAATAAAATAGGTGTTCTTTTAACAGAACTTTTTCAAATGTGTCATATTACTAAATCAATTTGGAATGTAACAGTTAAATACAGATGATGCAGCGGTGGCTTCGAGCCGCACCCTCAGACTTGGCGCAGACTTGGCTTGGGATCACTAGACGGGATGATCTCACTGCATCTTTGACTCGCCTGCTTGTTTCAAAGCCCACAGCTGAGCCGACTTACCCTATCACTGTAACCTGCCTGTGCCTCCAGCTGCTATATGGCCATTCCTACACTTCACTGACATGTACTTAGTGTTCTGATCATTAGTGTGGATGGATCATTTATGGGAAAGTTTCTTTATTTAAATCCACAAAAGGATAAGTCTATAAAGATCAATATAAAAATGGAATCAAGCGTTAGGAGCAGTTACCGTCTGGCTCTCATAATGTTCTCAGCCTACAAGAGTATATATTTTCTGATTGAACACACCTCTGGGAAACGCAATTTAGGGGAGACAAAGTCCACATGATGACCTAGTTGTGTACTTTAAGCCTATGCCCAAAATACAATCCAAGCCTCAATATTTACCCCAAAAGCGCTGGCGCCCAGCGACAAAGACCCGATGCTCACAGCACATCGCTAATCATTAGCTTCCAACCCGCATTCCTGAACAGGGTCTAATGCGAGAGCCATGCGGCTTCCACTAGGCATGCAACTGTCTGAAAGCCAGAAGGCTTTGATTTGGAGGGGATGGCATTAGGGCCATGCTGATGCTCTCTTCTAGTAAACAGGGGGATTCATTAACCCATGAGTTTCAGGATAACATCCACTTGTTAAGGTTTTTGAGAATGTTAAACGAGTGAGATGACTTTAGAAATCAATGCGTCATGAACTGTCCTTCCTGCAGGAGACACTCACTTGGGTTGGCCTTTTATAATCTTAACAGCCACTCATCTGCCATAGAATAAAAAGGAAAACGCCACTTAAAAGGTGTGCTGCAGCAACGCAGGCGTGACATATTATCGTGTTGAAACCACAACCGCATATTCACCCAGTATAAGTTACCGGCTGAAAGCCCCCTCAGCCTTTATAGAATAAGCATTAGAAAAGAGGCACAGTTTCTGTGTGAGGTCAGAGGTGCCGATCAGTCAGCTGTTGAATGGGGTAGTTTCATCCTGAAACAGGTTGATCAGCATAGAATAGAAGTGGGAGGCTGTTCAGCCCCAGCGTGAGCACAATCCATTCCCTGTACCGGTTAACCGGAGCCGTGTAACTGCACGAAAGCTTTCAAATGCAGGTATATATATGGGATTAATGGAGCAGTTGGGAACTCTTCAGGATCACGCTGCTTCCCTGGCAGTATAACCTCAAAGAAAAAGCATTAACCCTGGCACAGGGGGAGACATGAAAATAAACAATCTCTACAGATCTATTAACCCATTTTCTTCCAAGGATAGTGAAAAAAATGCTGCCTTCTCTCTAGCCAAATCACCTGATCCATGAAGTCCTTGTTTACAAAGCCACCCAACCCCCTTTAGCAAATAACCCCCAGTGTAGCATAGATACTGCAACCCCACGATAGAGAACACTAGCTGCTAACGATATATGGAAAACCACAAATACAATAATAGGTGTACTTTAAAACAGCCCGTTATACCTGCCGACAACTGGCAGGACTACAACTCCCAATAGCCGAGAATCAGATTTATAAGTACAGTAGCCCAAACACTCCGTCTGAAGCTGAAATGAGGTGCAATGGTTGCTGGGTCCGTCTGAGGGTGTTTGGAGTTGCAGTGCAAATTCAAGGAGGTACCAGCTGCCAGGCGCAGAACAGACTGAAGAATATTGACATTAGTGTCGTTTTTGCCCCCTTGGCCGTCAACGGTTGCACGTGGTTAATTAACTAATTAATTAGTCTGCTCACCTTCTCCTCATGGTGACTGCCTGCACCCTCCCGCTCCGGTAGCTCTTGTTTCCCTGGCTCTCCGGTGTTTCAGTCTCTGGCGCCTCGACCGTTTCCTCGCTTCTGTTGGATTAATTTTTCAAATTTGACCCAGGAACGCATTGCCTGCAGCCTGATTGGATGGCTGCCTTCACGTCATACATCACCTCGGGAACAGCTATAAGCACAAGAGACGCTGCTTGGGAGCAGACATCGTTTGAAAGGTTGGAGACGCCTTCAATCTAGACGCAGCCAGCAGGACGTGGCCTCTCGAGTATTTAGATCTCTATGAGAGGGAGCGCCAACACTGTGCTGCGCATTCCTCTCTTATCTAACGGCTGTTGATTGATGTGCCTTTCGTGAGGGCAAAAAGTCATTGTTATTTATTATTATTATTATTATTCAGCACTAGGATAGAGAAAGCGCTGGGCTACCGGTTGCATTTTGTATCTAGCTTTTTTTATTTATTTAATAAAGCAGGAGCTGACAGGAGAGTTGTGGTTCCAACCCTATTACTTCGCTATTACTATTCAGTAAGAAGGGGAACTGAGAGCATGAAACGCAGTCAGCTTGCCATGTACAATGTATAACTTAATAGGAGAGCAGACTTCGGGAGCTATCCACTAACGAGACAGTTTGCAGAATCGGTCGTTAAAGCTGATATCAGGTAACAGAAAAAAAAATACATAAGCTTTTGGGACCTCAGCGGTCTTTTTTTCGGCTGGAATAAAAGATTGCAGTATCAACTCTTAAAAATAAATCTTGATGGTTCAATCTCAGCGATGTGCTGAAGGACGAACCTGGCTAGCCCTGCGTAATGTATATAATACGATAGCTGTGCTGTCCCCAATGACAGATGCACGGAGATTTTGTATATCCCCCTCCTGATATAATGTTGCGCATTCGTCGATATATTCATACAAGTCAGTGTTTGAACGAGAGGCCGGTTTAGGTATTATATATAGAAAATATAAATATTACACAGAAGGAGCTATATTTTTGCGGATTATTCCCCTTTCCTGTGAATAATTAATTAGCTGAAGGTTTAGGATGAGAAATTTGGTAAAAACTAGAGAAAATTAGAAACGAAATAAAAAAATTATAATTTTCACTCTGAATCCTCAAAATAAATTAATGGTTAAAGTGAAGCAGAAGAATACCTCATTTATAGAATTTCCATACTTTCCCAGCACTTATAGGGAACATACTATAAGGTGTACATTATTCGTAGAATATTTACATTAGGTATGATGGGATTGAAACTCTAATTTTAAACAAATAAACCAAAAATACCCACAAAAGTATAAAGCAGACAACCCAGGCTATCGTATCAGGGGCATTTGGGCATTCTTCACGCAGCTCCTCCCATGATCCCCCTGCACCGATTACACTGTGATCTCTATCCAAGTCCCCGCAGACTTGCATAGAGATCACAGTGCCTGTGCCTCATCGGAGCGATCGGATATCCCAGCAGGGTCTAGACAGATATCCCTGCAGGGGATATCCTGTCCTCCCATGACCTTCCAGGTGATTTAAAATAGTGGCAGTTTTCCAGCGCTCGTGCCAGCAGCTGTTACAGGCGATCGCAAAGCAGACAGCCTGATGTCCCAATGTATCCCTGCCACTGCAAGAAGGTCAGGATGTACCGGTACGTCCATAACGGTTTCTTGAGATGCGTTTTATGGACGTACCGGTACGTCCATAGGGGACTGAAGGAGTTAATGAGGGAAAAATACAAGCCCATAGGAATTGGCCCATGTTACTGATTGGAACAAAAACCCTGCACATTATCTGTGTACCAAACAGAAACTGAAAGCTTTGCCTCCTGGGGATGCCATATTGGTCATTTTTTTTGGTCATGTTGCTGGACATACATAATTTTTACATGATAACTGCTTATAAAATGGTTAACTTGATGAAATAATTGATTTCCTTTATTTATACGTTGTGCTCACATCAGCGTAGTACTGTCAGCCACCTACAGTATCAAAGTGCAGTTATCAGATCATATATGGCATGGACCATAAATAACAGATAATGAAAACGTGGTAGGTAGTGTATAAAATGACGGATTTATGTCAGACAAGACAGTTCTTTAATAAAAGGTTTCCTCGACCTAACATAACCTGTGCCTTCTGCAAAATCTGTACACTCTTTATAGTTTTTGAAAGAAAAAGTAACCACATTAAAATTCTCTTCAGAAACAGTTTAATAACACATTAATAACTGATAACACATTAATAAATGATAAGTTCATGATTTGCCACAATATACCGAGGTGACCAGCCAGCTTCTTTAAGTGGGTATACTGTATGTATATTGAAGTACATAGAACATATGCACTTTAAGTTGATTTCAATGGGAGTGCTGTCCTGCAACTGATTGGTTGCTGCAAGTAGCCAATTAGCTACAAGAATCCTCAGAGGAGGAACGCAAGTTACTTGTTAAATACAAATGATGATGCTGCTTGCATTATTTTTCAGGGATCATTCTAATCATAAATCTAAGACACAATATATAATGATAAATATGTACGCACACGTATGCTGAGAAAAAGGATTTGCCTCTTCCCTCCCCTAATAGACAAAGATAAGCTGAGTAAACACAAAATACAGCTTTTATATGATGATTTCATGAACAAAAAGAAAAAAGCAATCCATCTGTACCTGGGTTGATGACAAAACCAAATCTGGAAAGGGTTACAAAGCCATTTTAAGGCTCTGGGGCACCAGTGAACCACTTGGAACAATGCGGAACCTTCCCAGGAGTGGCTGTCCTACACATTATATATATATATACATATACACACACACATATATATATATACAGCTGATGCGTGCAGCTTGCATCTCTGTAACACCTCACATTTTAACCCTTTCAAGACCGGGACGTACCTGGTACTTCCGGGTCACGGGTCACCGGCAGACCGGGGCGTACCAGGTACGTCACAGCCTTTACGCGATCCAGCGTCGCTTTGAACGCTGGGATCGCGAGGGGCGGCTGCTACTGACCGCTGGGTGTTCCCAGCGATCAGTAGCAGCCACCCCCCCTCAATTCCGTGCACGTGATCGATTTGCAGCGAATCACGATCACGGAATTTAAATATTTAAAAAAATACTGCGGTCTTCAAGTAAAGACGCAGTATACAAACGCCGGTCAGGAAGGGGTTAAATTGTCTTAGAGTCTCAGTGGGTTAAACAGCTGTGCAGTCCCACTGATTCATGTCCTTGGTAAGCAATAGAGCTATGTAAAATTAGATAGTACTGTCCAAAATTGGGGTATTTTCATGTACCGTAGTGACAGACTAAGTAGTATATGGCTATATAGTGTGACGGAATCCCCAATAGTTATGCATCAGATGGGCGCTTTTAAATAGTATTTTCTGGGTACACATGTTGGTAATTTCAGCAGAACCTCCTTCTGAATCTGAAAGTGTATACATTTTACTTTTTACTACTATTACCTTTTCACACCCCAGAATGCCTCTGTCAACCTTAGTTGAAATGTTTTTTAACTTGGTTCTCATGAGGTAGCCCCATTTTATGTGCCGTTTGGTGTATTAGAATATGTTAAATTAGAATTATGTCTATAAATGCTCTTCTTTTTGCTCACTCCAAAGACTATGATGATTAGCTGAATCAATTTAGCGTCAACCATTATTTGAGACAGTACGCAAAAGTAAGGGGAATAATTACTTAATGTGGAGAAATAATCACAAAAATCTTTTGATCAGGAAGTTAAGATGGCTGCTTCCATGATATATACATGAGGAGGCTTAATATATTTGTATTGCTTATTTTACTACATAAGCACTATTATATAACTAAATTTAGTATAGAGAAGTCTTGCTGAGAGATACAGCATCCCAGTAGTGATAAATGTGAACATGCATGGTATAGGCATATAGCTATCCTGAATCTACAACAAGGATTGATTACAGGTTGTATGTTTATAGTAGGAAAAAAATGGACATACTAGATGGGCGGAATGGCTCCTATCTGCCTCAACTTCTATGTTTCTATGTATGATTTAGAAAAGGAGCAGATAAATGTGTCCCTACTTGTTTGAAAAGAAAATATAATAAAGACCAACGGAAACAACTTTATAACACAATAGAACCTTAAATGATAGCAATAACTAGTCGTGCTTATAAAATATAAGAAAATTGAATGATCATTTGCAAAAACATATAGCACACACAGTAACACAGTTATATAAGCAAACTTTTAATTAAAATGATTTATAGCAATATCTTATTTGTTGAGCTCTAATACATTTATGATTGAATTGTATAGTGCCTTTAAAGCATAGTGTTTACTTGACAATGCACCATTTCAAAGACATTACATTTAAAATAAACATAAAGTGCTTTACTATCAATCCTGTAATCAGCAGAAAATGACCAGAGACTTTTATTTGGAAAGATTTAATGAAGCTCATAAATATGTGTCTGGAAACAGAATGTATTTGTTCCCTGATCAACAGGGTCTTTTATATGTAAATGACTTCTTACCAAACATTTATTCTTTTCAACTTTAAGTAAAGTGCAATGACTCATGCAGACCAAGAAAATCCATATATAAATGTTTGAAAGGTAAAAGGTTTAATAAAAATGAGATAACTTATGAGTTTTAACAATGAAAGCTTATCATTGTCTTAAGTAACAAGTTGATGCATTTTTTAACAGAAAAACAGCATAACATAATACATGTTATAACACTGATTCTAATACTTTCTAAACAATTTGTACTGCCTAGTCTTACAATGCTATCAGGTGCATTTAGAATTATCTTCCTTGATGCCTCTATGTTATCCTACAAGAGGTAACTTGGGATTCATCTTTAGGCAAAGTAGTGTATATTATTATTATCTTTTATGACCTGTTGTTCAAACATTTCTCTTCTGAAATAAACTTCCCTGTGGTACTTTGTGACAAATTATGTATTTTTATGTCCTCTAAAACATCCTCTAATAGCACGTCCTATGGTTCTTGCACTGGTAGGGATGGTTCCCTGTCGGTACACAGGAGATTAGGGTGTTAATCGACAGTCAGAACGAGCCATTATCGCTGGTGGATCAGGTGCGATGGCACTTGGTGCGAGCACAGTTACACCAGAAAAATTTAGAATGCCTGAACAGTCCTGACACTGCTGGAAACAATAATAAATAACGTTCCCAGATGGTCTATCCAGACCCTCCTCAAACCTCTGTACTGCAATCAACAATGAAGGACAACGTAATTAACAAAAATGTAAGAAAATTGTTTAAAAAATAGATGCCCAAATACCTTGTG
>VKOC01002534.1:0-56415 GCA_009364415.1 Spea multiplicata | reverse complement strand
CCCAATATAAGACATACCCCGAAAGTAAGACATAGTGGGGCTTTTAGGAATAAAAAGAAAGTAAGACACTGTCTTACTTTCGGGGAAACACGGTAGTAGCTTTGACTTCACTGCTCCTGGAATTTCATGTTACAACCTGTAAGGTACATCCAATTAGAATCTGAATGCTTGCATCCAATGCCTGGTTCCACTTGCTACCAACCCATTGAACTCCAGTAAACCAGAGGATCTAGCCCCCAACCTGTTTTGCAGCAGGGCACCCCCCCTGCCCCATTGGACCTGCCACTTCAGGCTTACACCTAGTCAGCCTAGGCCAGAATATTTCACAGCTTAAGCCTGCAATAGGCGAGTATGCCAGAGTGGAGGACAAGCATTGCTTGGCAACAAATGGTCGACCATCCAAAATAAGTTAGTAACATGAGTGAGAAAGAGGGTAGGTTTCCGTATCACACTTACTTGGTCTGGAAGCATTTTATGAATGATACCTTTTTTTTTGGAGATAGGACTCACCTACTTCATTTACTGGTTTTAATTTGAAAACTAAATTTCTTCTTTAGTAATTACCCTTCATGTATTTGTTGCTGCGGTGAAATAGGATTGACTCATTGTGTCCTGGTTTTTTTTATGCTTGTAATGAGGTGCTTGGTGTGGAGTTTCAGGTGCATTGCAGGATAGATGACTGGCCTAAGACCCAATGGCACAATCTATCGAGGACCGGTGGCCAAGCCCAATGACTTTGTGTTCCATTGTCCTGTTGCTCCTATGCCTGAAGCACATGCTTTGGTACTAAGTATTCCAGCATTCTCCTTGCTCTGTCTCCTGCACTTTTTTTGGATCACTAGCCTTATGCTTGTCCAGATCACTCTTAATTTCATCTGTACTTGATCACTTTTTTGTTTCAGACACCTATACTCCTCCACAACCCTTGTGCTGCCCTGAACATTACATTCCAGGTCTGAGACAAAATTAAAACATATCCAGTTTATACCTTGCAGTCGTATCATTAATCACGTCCCTTCATTGTTTTGGTTCGGGGGCAATTGATGCTGAACGTATGCATTTAATGTTGTTAAAAGCATTTTATGACAGCCAGTGGAACTATTTTCAGTTAAGCAGGTGACAAAATTAATTTGTAAATGCAACATTACAGATATCATCACATTTCCCCTGAAGATGTTTGTGATTATTCCCACAATTAGTAATTTTATAAATGTAATAATGTTGAATTACGCAGGATCTTCTTTGTCTTACTAGCAATCTTATCACGGACAGAACGCAGCAAATTAAAGGGAAACCTTCAACCTCGCAGCATTAAGCATGACTAAATTAATTTATTAAAATTAGCTATAGATTGAACTTTTTGCGATAAATTTAATTATTTTGGAGCTCTATGCTTTAAAAGTATGAATCTATTTTACCACCGTGAATATGTCGATAGGCAGCCATACATACTCAAACAAAAGCTTAGAATGTTGTTTTCTATGAGATAACACAGATATTTAAAGTATCCCGCTTCAAAACCCATAAATAAAAATGTAAAATATTTTGGGGGTGCAACACCTAAATCATTATAATCCCACTAAATCGTTCAATGGGTGTTATGCCCGGAAAGAAATCCAGATAACCACTAGGTGGCACTAAATAAAATGAATTTACTTTTATTAATGAAAAATTGCCCAATTACCTCCAGGAACAGCATAATAAATAAGGTTCACACCGTAGCAACATCCTACCCGTTTTGAGTGCCTTACTCAAAATCCTTCACCAGACGTGTTCTATAAGACTGATAGAGACATCGGTATATATGTGTAAATGTACAGACCATAAAACCTAAAAAACCTATTTGTTTTGGGGTGCTGGCATTACGATGGCCAGCAACAAAAAATTATATATATAATTACTTAAATTGTCTTTTTTTTCATTTTGTTAAGGTAATGGAAAGTAAAAAAGAGAAGCAGTCGATGGGCCTTGTCCCCTCTACCTGGAGTACTAGAGGAGCATAAGACTTTCAATATTAATCTTTTAAGAGCAGAAATGCCCAGCGATAAGTGTTTTAAGAAGCATTATTTTATAATGTACCATTTTTGTCAAATTGATAGTTTTTATATTTTGATTCAAATTGATTTTTCTTGGGAAAAAAAAGAAATTGATTTGATTTTAATCAGAATTGATGATTCAAATGAAATCCATGCGGTAACGGGTGAAAGTAGTAATGACAAAATAAAAAACAAATATGGCGAATTGTGAAAAGATCGCTATTCTCCTGAAGAGTATATCCATTCCCAGCCTAATCTATCAAACAAAATGTTTAAAAGGATCTCTGTCAACTAGGAGTTCTTTTGGATTATAATAATAGATCATCCAAACAACAACTAGATGCATTTTAATTTTGGATATGAGCTTTTGGAGAGCTTACTTTCCTCCGAGTGTACGTTCTTTAGGTAAGAGACACGTACTGAATGCCTTAATGTATTGTATATTTATCATATTTATTCTTTTCTTTATTGATGTCTATATAAAATGGAAAATGACTTACTGGTATACCATAATGAATACAATACAGCTTGTTAATGGGTATTCCTCCCCGTTAAGCTTCCCCCAGCCTATACTTGTCCTTACTAATCGCAGAGACTCTGTTACACCCAGGATATTAAGGGGTAAAATCCCCTCTTCGCCAGTGGCTGTTTTTCAATTGCAGAAAGTACATTTCTGACAACAGTAATATAAATATCTATAATTCTCACACGTAAGAATGAGTGAAGTTTACAGCTTTCTTTATAGAACTATATTTTATTTATAGGCGCTCTGAGCTCGGCTGGTTCTGCAGAAATCAATGGCTACTGACAGCGGAGATGGCTGAGGTACAGGAGATAAGAAAGATCCACAGGAACGTAGAGTCCCTAATCCAATCTTGCACTACAAGTCTTATCATCATGTACAGTCCCCTGCATGGACTACTGAGGGTCTACAGAGGTAGTCGCCTCATAACTGTGGTGGATGGAGGCATGAGTTTCTTCTAGTCGGCTCAACCTACACCATGTGAGTAGTACATTTATTTTAATAGACAGTTTTGCCTGTCACTATGATACATTTTCTATTCACTGTCCTATTAACAACCCCCTCCTCAAATGCGGTTCTGGGAGCTCAAAATGTACAACATTTGTAATCTGGTCTACTTGTTCTATCATAGGAGAGAGATGGTCCGTAATGGTCCAAGAATGTCTATTACCTGGTGGTCACTGAGAGAAGGCCTTACTAGCCAGTGCAAGAGATAGGGCAGCACATAACAAAGTTATCTGATCAGGGAAGGCAGAGGAGAAACACAAGACGGTCTGAGTAAGATGTTCCATAATTAGGACATTTCTGAGATCTTCTCCTGCTGCCCCATATGTGGCAAGAATGTGGTGTTGGGTGGCAGGAAGGCAGGCCTAGGCATGAGGCCTCAGTTGTCCGGCAAAAAAGTAGGACCTGGGCAGAGAATGGGTAGAACCAAACACTGCTGCCTGCCCCCGAGACATCGAAGGCTGTCCTACAGCCCTGGAAATCAAATGTGATACCCAAAGCCTCTGTGGCAAATCCTTAGGGTATTCAAGTAGACATTACACTATGGGTTTAAGGGGAGCCTGGGCCACCTAGACACTTATTTACCATTACCGGTTTCTGTCCGAAAGGTAGGAGATCTGTGGCTACACACTACAGACTTCCAAGATCATTCAGGCTCTAGTCCCAGATCTTAGTGTCATCGCGACATAATTGAAGAGTGGGGATTTGCTGAAAACTTTTAACGAAGAGAGAGCGAAAGCTGTGTGTTATCTCTCCCTTTTTCACTCTATACATACATATTTCTCCTAGAGCTATGAAGCAGTACCATCCCACATTGTCTGAAATATCTGAATCCAAGAACATGAGGCCCCAGCGGTATGTCTGTAAATTGTTTTGCAAATGAGGCCACATGCTAAAATGTTGCTAAAGGCAAAAATTATGTATTGTCAGAATAATCATCGAAAACATGAGAAGGAATACTAGTGCCTGTGCTCAGACATTTGAACCAGACAATTGGTTGTGTGTCTATACCAATAGCAGCTTGTTTTTAATAATATTGTTGTGGATAAGGTACACACCAGAGCTTTTACCAGATGAAACCTTCACAAGTACAAGCAGCTTATGTCAAGTGATTCAGAAATCCATGCTTTGTCTGGTATTCTCTCACAATTTGGATTCTGCGGCACCAGCAACCTAGTCCAGAATACACCACCGATTAACACGATTTATTCTTTTTGAGTTTCAAGTGTTCTAAATATAATAAATTCAGTATTATTAATTTAACCAACATTACAGGATGACATTTCAACATAGAGGGAGAATCTTATGGAGGGTGGTAGTTTACTATCTAATTGATAACAGCAAAGACCATTACTGTGTAGGACAACATATAACGCTGAGTGGGACAACATATAACGCTGAGTGGGACAACATATAACACTGAGTGGCAGCCCATAGCTAGGTGACCTGGCACATATTTTATAGAAAATCATCAGACCAATTGTAATTACTACTTGTGAAGAACAAGGAAATCTTTATGATCTTCAGCAGAGACTTGGCTACTGAGTGGAATTTTTAGCATTTTGGGTTGTTGGTAACTTTCTTCTAGATTCAGAAAAAGAGAAGCAGAAAAGGCTACTGAACGTAAGCAAATGGATATGATAGATAGCTAGATATGACAAAATATATAAAGATGTCTTAGTTCCTTGTAGTGGAACCTTTGGATGACAGAAATGTTCTACTAAAGTTGAGTAGATCCAAAGTCGGTACCCACTGATCTAGCACTTTTTCCAATGGACCATACCTTTTTTTCCCCTAGGGTCCACCTTCAAACAACGCAGTAGTAGTGCATACAAACATTACTTCCATGAGTGTCTGTTATGATTAGCATTCTTAGGAGCTTTCTAAGTGAGCTGACCCTGAGACTCGCGAAATACTAACCCTTTAATAGCCCGTGGTGAAGATTTGACTCACTCAAATGTTTTTACCAAATGACTCCAAGACCAGTCCTTAAGAAAACCTTGAAACCTTAAAGATATACCCGTGTTCAAGCAGCGATATCAACCAAAACATACCGGGAACAAAGGGACCAGTTAGAAATTTAATATATGATCACAGAAGGGTAGAATAGGAAGGAGTCAGCTCCAGACCCTGAAAATCTGCCCCTTCATCCAGGCAGAAACTCTGAGACTCAAGAGTAAACCCTGAGAGATCCTAGGTATGGCGAATAGGTGTCGTTTTGAAAAGTCAGACGCAACAAGTGGTATGAATGCATAAATTAACAAATGTTGGTGAACAAGATCAACAATTAATACACAAGCTCCTTTCCAGAATAATTAGATGTCTACTATTTGAAGAATTATATAGGGGAAATTTTGCCATTAAGGGTATACTTATCTCGGTTCAACAAGGGCTTGGCTAGAGTGAGACTGATGTCTTCCTTGGTGGTATAATATAAAATCCCCCCCGCTCTGCTTTTTCAGCATAGATCAAAGACCCCAGAAAACCAGGATTAAATATGGAACAGCTTTCCAATGCAAGAATTATAGTAGGTATATTGGCAGGAGCGTGCAACATTTCTAAGTACTTGCAGCCATCCTAGGCTATGCTGAAGTTTATCTATCCTAATGGAATTACACCGAATCGCTGCATGAACTGTCACTGGAAATCCAATTTCATTTTAAGCAGGGTTTTGATGATGATACATGACTCTGCCAGCGCTGACACATCTGCTTAAGTCCTGGGTGATTTTTCCTGCACTGGACAGCAGCACAATAAGAAGACGAGGTTTCCGAATTATTTACCATCTGTGAAGGAAAAGCATTTGCGGGATGACAGGACTGAGCGAAGAATAATATATGCAAAAAAAAAAAAGAAAAAAAACGCAACGGAAGAAAAGAGGTTATCAGAGAAGATGCAGACAGGAGCTTGGGGGTTTGGGGGGCATATTTATTCCCAGACAGAAAATGAACGCTCTTATTTGTACTTTGGGCTTTAGGCCAAAACACCGACCAGGGGCATGTAGTAATCTGTTGCTGTGCGTATTGTTTTAAACAAAAATGGAGGAAGGCTGGGTAGATGGGTGAAGGGAGTGAAGCAATAGCCTCCGTGGTATAAAACAGAAGAAAAACACCAAATATATGAAAATATTTCAAAACCGTTATTGGTTTTATTGATTGGTTGGGCTGCGGTATGTTCGGGGTATGTACCAGTACAGTGTGATTTCCAAGGACAAGACTCAGAAGCCCCACAGCCAACACTAAAAAGTCTTATTTCTCAGCCCTTTTGAACCTACATGGTTAATGATTTTTTTTTCATTTATTGAATCTCAGGACAGTTTAGCGCTTAAGCATTTTTTTTCTGGTACGGTTCGGAATGATTGGTGGTTGGGGCCTCTATCCATTTTAAAAATATACGTCTACAGGGGTAGATATTTTTAAAAAAAGAGCCCCGGGCGCTTTCATTGGCGTCTCAGAAACAAAGTGGAGGACATAACAGCAGCCCACTTACTCCCAAATGTATTTGGGCGACCACATTGCTTCTTTTCTATACTGCGGGGCTGTATTCAAATCAGAGCTACCCTGCATGATCCATTTTTAAATACTATCCGGTATATATATGTAAAGTATATAAATAACCACTTTAATTAGATTTTTATTAAATATATGTACATTGGAGCTCTAGAGCTTTTTGAATCTTGTGGCATCATTGAGTTGTCGTAAGCATGAATGTGTGGACAGGTACTGGGGGGGCACGCTTCCAATATCTAGAGACCCAGGCTTTTTAATCAGAGCCCGGCACGAGACATAGATCAGAGGCAGGTCTGCTCAGAGCTTCCTCAGCTCCCACTTTTGGAAGATGTTTCATTGTATATTGGCTTTTCGTGTAAGCTATCCCAACAGCGTGGAATTTACCCTCTAGGTATAATGTTACCTAATTTTAAGAGACATAATACAATATGTCCGTAAATACAATAAGTTCAAGCTAATAATCTACAGTTCTTTACTATAATGTATCTAGAATACATATTAAAATACTCTATGAGTAACCCTATGTGAGTGCTTCCAAAATGGAACCCGAGACAGAATTTGCAGCCAGGTCGACTAGATGGTTTGGTTGATTCTTATCTGCCGTCACATTCTAAGTTTCTTGCCACTGATTGGCTGCTTAAAGGGTAAAATCAAGCTATGCCCTTCAGTTACAGTGAGTGGCTACAGGAGACAGTTTCTGGCTTTGTAAGCAGGCAGCGTTGGTTGTTCACGATCAAGCAGCATGTAATTTTTATAGCGCAAGCTGTTTTCTCAAAATTCTCAGTTGGTGGCACTTTAAATCAAAGTGTGCGCTTCAGCAAATATTTTATTCAGAGTTACCACTTTGAAATATTTTTTCCACTTTGTTGCAAAGTTTTTAACTACAGTTATCTTTTACAGTGAAATATTTACAGAGATACTTTTAAACCCCCCCCCCACACACACACACACCAACCTCCAAGCATGCTGTTACGGTCCTGGGTTATTCTATTATCTGGAAAAAAAGGCATGGGAGAAAAATAAAGAGAGGGAGTATGTGTGTGTGTCCTTAACATAGCCTGGAATGTAATCGGCTTTGATTAATCAAGCTTTTTATTTAGATAAGCTGACTCAATGCACACTCCTTTCTGGGTCCCAAATGACTTGGGATGCTTTGAAGAAATTTCGTGATTATAAGTCCTGGCTTTGTTTATTACTACAACACTGACCTGATCCTACCATTTCTTTCTGTTTTTCTGTTTGGACTCACATTTCTGTTACTCTTACATTCTAATGGCGCTACATCCAACTCTTTATTCAAGACCTGCAATGAGCCTCTAGCTTGTAAAATCCTTTGGATTGTAAATTTGTGATCTGGCCCCTCTTTAGCTAATTTGTCGGTTTGTCTTAATCTGTCAGTTCTGATTTTGTCATTCCTTTTAAATGTACGGACTGTAAGAAGCTCTGTGTAAATAGTTGGCACTATATAAATAAAAGATAATAATAAGTGTCTAAGCTGCATAGGGCCTTCATTGACTTATAGATAAGATATGATGGACTGATACAAGTGTGACAAAGCTGCTATAAACCAAAGAGTTGGCCACAAGTTGTAAAAAGACAGGGGTTTTCTTTCCATTCAGATCCTGCACACCCTGTATATGCTGGGAAGAAGCCTGCACTGGCTATTGGGCAAACCAGGCAAATCCAAGGTAGAACTGTACTCACACCAACCCTTCATAGTCAATTGTAAGGCAGAACATGTTCTTTGGTGTGTGGTGACCATCTGGAATCACAGTCGAATGCTGCAAGGGTGTAATAGCATGACACGTGTTGTATCGAGCCATTGGTTCCAAATATGTCATTTATTGACCGGTGGCCTTAAAGTCCCAGGGCCAAATGTAATCCCCATCCTGGCGGTGCCGAAGGGAAAACCATGGTGTGGGGAAACTATGGATAACAGCCTCTGGTGTGTCCTGGCTGGCTATTCCTTATCCAACTTGCCAGTGTTGCTCCTCTAGCTTACCTGGAGAAGGGCAAAACATTTAACGCTATAGTTGTTTCCTACCTATTGCTACCATATCAGCCACCAGACGTAGCTCAACAAACATCATGTCTCATGACCCGAATACTATTTGGTAATATTTGGAGCTGTGTTATCCATCAGGAGACATGAAATGCCCCCTTTTGCGGTGATCTTGTAATTTTCTAGCAGATATCCAAATCTGAGGCTTTTGCGGAGGGGTCTGGTAGAGATGCATCTCCCAAGAGGATGAGGGGCATGTTTGGGTGATGTGAGAGGGTTAAAGACATTACTGGTTTGCACATTTCCCAAAAGAGACCTCGAAGGGAAGCGGAATCACAAAAGTACCTTTTCATCAAGTGCTGATGACCTAATTAGGAGCCAAGTCTGCCTGAAACCTGATAGGGTGTTTATTTTATTTACAGGGCATGGACCTCCAATGACCTTCACCAGGAAACAGAAGTGCTCATTAACCCATTTATATAGCTATGTAAAGTGAAATGTAAATATCTCCAGAGTACTCTAGAAAAAATATATTGCTGTAATTATAAAAATTTCAAATAATGTAAGAAATAATACTTGGTCTTTATGTTGCAAGACCTGGCAAGCGGGTCTTCATACTTTCTGGTACCATTACACCGCACTGCGGTAATGCCATTTCTATGTACCATTATATAGGTTGCTCCCTGGGACAGGCCGTAACATATGATATGGGTGCATTTGGAAATAAAAATCTGATTTACTGTATGTTAAGTCAGGAGCACAATCACCTTGTGCACCCAGGGCAGCTCCACCACCTGCCCCCTTCATGGACATGGCCCTCGTTGCAGAGAACCAGGATATGGTTTCGGTGTAAGTCTAGTTATACATGGGATGGGTCCGTGTTAGGGAATGTTTCACCTATTTGCCCACATGTGTATTGTGTGATTAGGGCATTACACATATGGTGTTGACATTCTGGAGTGTTACTGGGACAGACATGACATCAGGATTGCTCTCAGGACTGTTGGCAGCTACACCTTGTGTACCGGTCCTGCTGACTCCATGCCACTGAGAGAATTGCTCTCTGGCTGCTATCTTTCTTCTGTGTGGAGTAGAGAAGAAGACCCTTATTCACATTCTGGCTCTGTGTTCCTTCTTCTTTCTAATAATTGCATGTTTTCCCTTCAGGCCCACTAACGTCTTTTACTCTTTAATTGCAATTACTCTCATTTACATAGCAGATGAGGCTAATTGCCAGTATTAGTTACCAAATGTACGGCCGCGGTGGGAGGAAGTAAAGTGCCCTACAGGTAAGAACGGCTTTGCAGCTCTAATTGAGAAGTGTGGGGAAGGAGTGAGACCCTTTTCCCAGAGAGAAAGGTGTTCAGTAAGCTGTCAGGACTGCGGTACCGTGATTAAAATTTTAACCCTTTAACTACGAGAAGAAACACACTAACATTTTAATTAGTTGAGAGTAGTTGCGGGGTAACATATACTAAAGGCTGCATCTCTGTAAGCCAGGTTTAAAAAAAACCCAGTTACAATAGCATAGGGTCCAATTGCTCCAATATCTTCCATGGTAGCTCCCCTCCGTGTAATATTTTTTCTAGCTCATCAAGGTAGTGTAACCACTACGAACTACGAAACACGACGTTGCGTTTGTGGACATAGTGTCGATATACAGTATGTTCTAAAACATAAAAAAATCCAAGAACAGCAAGCAGCTCCCCCACAAAATGGACAGGTCGTTAATATTCTCAGATAACTCTGCTCAATGTTGGGCTTCCCAGCACCAGAAATCTTCTTCTTGTTGTTGAGTATATTTGCTAAGATGCCTGATATCTCCCACAATTCCTAATTTATTGGTTATTTCAAGCAATCTTGGTATTACATTCATGATCTCATTGTATTTGAATTTTGAATTCTCCAGATGTTCACATTGACTTTCCACCGGTTGGTGAACTACAGATGGAGAACTACCATCTCGTAACCCATCTTCTACACACTTCTTGGTGTTTCTGTATATCAGCCGAGTCGAGCTGATGCCACGTTTTAGCCCCTCGCTCGGGGTAGCTGCACAGGGGCAGGTCTTCTTCTTTAGAAGAGAAAGTCGGATACCAAAATACTTTCTGAATCCATGGCTTCCACGGAAAGTCTATGACCACACAATGGCCAGACATGCATCATTTTAAGCGGCTCCATACACAATATAAACAGGAATTCCTTAGAAAATAGAAGGCTGTTGCAGTGGCCGAGGATTGGAGTAGGTTGCTTGGTGTTTGCATGATCTCTGACCTAATGTCCCTAAGGGAGGCTCTAGGTTTTAAGATGCCCTAAGCAAAAAGATTTGGGGGGGGGGGACATCTTATCAAGTGCCGAAAAGCATGCATTATACATAAAGTGAGAAATGCAATACTTATGTTGTTAAGTTTTCTTTTCAATTTACATTCTAGAAATATAACTTTACGAGGAGGCAAGCCTTCCATAATGTCGGAAAGGGGCTCCTAATACTGGGGGTCCTAAGATACTCATTCATATGTCCCAAGGTCTATTGCTTTTTCGTGGGTCCTAAGTGAGTCAGTGCCAAGTTATGTGCTTTTCCACAAGTAGTGGCTCGATACCCCCTTGCTAGCCACAAAAAAATAATGAGAGTATTTATTAACCCCTTAAGGACAATGGGTGGTCCGTAAACCCATTGAAAACAATGCATTTTGGGCTTTGTCATTAAGGGGGTTAAACTGGTTGGCTTTTCAGGTCCTTGACTGCACTATACTTTACAATGTGCCAACAACAGTAAGATGATAATACAAAAAAAGGGCAGATCTGGTTTTATATAGCGCCATCATATTATGTAGCGCTGTCTAATGGGTAGACATGATACAAGTAGCATTATATACCATAACAATTTGACTTATAGAAACAACAGGTGCTGCCCAAAGGAGCTTACAATGCAATCTGAAGAGTATAACTACCAGTATTCTGGAATTGGCTGGGATAGTCCCAACAATTGGAACTTTATGGTACATTATATAGGCAAAGACTTTACGTAACATACCATTCTGCCTTTGGGAACTGTACACGCTAAGCCTCTGGCAGTTCCAATAAACACAACATAGTCTGCGACATAGGTGAACTTGTCAGTACTGTCCAGGCATATTTAAGGCTGTTGATCGCCATGACCAGTCTGAACATACCATTCTGTTTTAAGTGTAACATTTCAGTGGTTGCTATGGCAACTGCTCCACTTTATCTATTTTGTACCAGAACTGCTCTTTACATAGAACCAAACTTCTTACCTCCAGAGATTAGTCTGAACTTTTATTTGATAAAGTGGGGTCAACGTGGGGCTCAAAGCTTCTTGTCAGTGTTCTTTCTCACTCTCTTTACAGACAATGCACTAAAAGGAAGAACAAATATACCATAAACTAGTAAGTATAAGACAATAAATGTTAATGCGTGTATATATGAGGAATAATACATCTTTAATACATCTGGCATACATTCCGGTTATTGTGCGCCAATAAATGCAGACATATAAATTTTATATAAGGAAAAAAATGCTCATAATATATTTAAAGCTCAGACAAGAAATATATTTAAGGCTTCTATTTATTGATATTTTTGAATGTTACGATTGGGTCCAGAGGGCCGTTTTCTCTGTTTGGCTCTGTAGTTAGGCTGGAGCTTACAAATCAGATTCTGCATTACTGCAAGGACATCTAGCTGTCTGTAATACTTGTATTTCCTTCACGTATCGCCATATGGAGACTATGGTGGGTATCTATAACCAAGCTCTCCAGTTCTTTACAAGGTAAATCAGGGGTACAGATTATCTGTTAGCTGTCTATGTCTATAATTATATATAGTTTCATGTTATATTGATATGCTCCTTTCCTTTCCAACGCCTCCATCCAGGAGACTTTGGCATGGTATATACCATGGCAGAGTTCCCCAATGAAAAACTGCTTGGATTACAGATGACCTGGCCAGTGAATAGACATGCCACCTATCATAGTTTTACCTGGACATTCCCATAATAAGTCTCAGGTCTTGAGTTTATCTCTATATGTCCAGGGAAACCGTGGGTTAGTACCTGTGTTACTCTTTATGCTGCTGTGGGAATGGACTGAACAGCCCTTGGTCATGTAAGAGTGGATGGGGACCTGGAATGCACATGGAAAGCATGTAGAAGGAGAGACGATGTTCAGCATGTGGACATGGCCAACCACAGTTTTTTTTTCCCCGGGAGGGGGCTGTCTAATGACATTTTGCTGTGTGGGTCCAAGGATGAAATACTGCCCCCCACATCCACTATGTTTAATGATTAATAAACTAAATCTCTCATTCATACTGTCTTTCTTACTGTCTTCCTACCGTCTCTAGCGACTGCTTCTGTGTCCCTGTTTCTTAACTCTTCTTTTTCTTCTGCCTTCCTCGTCCACCTCTCCCACTGTTTTCTTCTATGTGAATCTGGCTTCTAGGCACACTTCCACAAAAGGGCGTACCCGGGTCTCCCCTCTCCCCTGATTGGAGGAACAGAGGACAGTCGGTCACAACCGTTTCGCCTTCTGCAGAAGTGCACCGAGAGGCCAGAACAATGCAGTTAGTTTAGTGGAGAAAGAGAAGTACGGAAACGCTTCTCTTTCTCCACAAATTCATCTTGATCTTTTCATAGCAGACATTGGTAAGAACTGAATAAGTGTTTAGAGTGGAACTTTATCTATTTACCAATTGCTCTGTCTATCTTACCAAATGGCAATAATTACCGATTTGCTCTATAACTAAATGCAAATCCTAAAACCCTAACTCATGACAGTATACAGTACATACCCTCAACATGTCATCACTCTTAAATGATGGTTGGGAAGGGATGATTGTACATTAGACCAAAAATAGTGTATCCTCTTCCTTTTAATGAGTTCTAGATATTATTTAAATGGAACTTTAGTTAAGTTAATGGATGGATATATTCCAAAACAAAATGTTGTTAATGTCAGTTGACAGTACAATGATATTCTCATTTATATGCGCATTTCTCCATGACCGTATTTGATTATCTCCTATGCTGCCTCTCCTTTTATGCTCTTGGGCACCCACCAAATGGTCATGTGATAAAATGTAGCATCAAGCTATGCCCTGCTTTATCAAATAGCGACAACTCGACAAGTGCCTCGAAGCAAGAGAAATAAGAAGAAGATGGAAAAAAGGAACTTTATCAGAAAAAACCCTACACGAGATAGACCTCAGATTAGAAGGCTAATGTTTTATTGCAACCTAGTAATAAATCAGTATCTTGGGGGATTATCTCCACATTGAGTTTGACATCAATGCAAATGAGGCTGTACACTGTTTTGGGGTTATTTAAATGTAAATTATGTGTACACTGCTTTCATTAACTTTATTTTGTGGGTACATGCTCTTTTTTTAGAATCCTTATCCTTCTCACCCTTTTCCCAGTTTGTCATTATGCCAAAAAAGATCTCATCACATGAAAGCAGGATATGTGTA
This sequence comes from Spea multiplicata, assembly GCA_009364415.1. Classification (NCBI taxonomy): domain Eukaryota; kingdom Metazoa; phylum Chordata; class Amphibia; order Anura; family Pelobatidae; genus Spea; species Spea multiplicata. Next base: position 42,354 of record VKOC01002534.1, on the reverse strand, counting down.
GACACGCCTGGTAGCTCTAGAAGATCTGGCTGGCTTGTCATACGTGGGCGAAAGAACTATTATGAAATGAATAATTGCATGCAGCGGCCATCTTGGTTATGCAGACAATATAGCAGGATTACCGCTAATGTGACCTCAACGGCCATTTTTCCCCCAGAAACATATGTATTTTAGATGTACACACCTTCCAACATGTCAAACGGCCACACTTCTGATTTAGTGGTTGTGGTTGTGGTTGTGGTTGTGGTTGTGGTTGTGGTTGTGGTTATAGGCATGGCTAGGGTCGTCGGGCTTCACAATACGTCTCGCGTGACCTATTCATAAATATCCTGAAAATAAAATGTAAAGTATTGCAATGATTTTATTGGCATCATTTGTTTCATTAACACCTTTTCTACTGTTGCTATTATTGCCACTTTCGGGGCTATAGAACGCAGTGACACACCTACAGCCGGCAAACATCCTGAGCTCCTAGAAAACAGGGAGGGGACTGTCAACCTTGAAGCGGGATGCATGGGAGGTATGCACATGAAAACTGCAACCATGCAGTAGGTGGGTTGTATAACTGAACTGATTGCCTGTTGCAGGAATTATTCAGTCATACCTTACACATGCAGCTAGGTACCCCTTCACATGTACTGGGGAGCAACATGTATAAAGTATATGAGTAGAATGAGCAGCCTTACTGCACTGCTCTCTGACCTATATAACTCTATAGTAATGAGTTATCTGTGCCACGTAAAACATATTTTTTACTCAGAAACATAACGCCAGCGTGGACTTAATGATATAACCGCCCTTACCATTGTGCCCCCTTTTTTTTGGAATCGCCTTTACTTTCCGGCAGGCATTCGCTTAGACAGCTCATTTAGCAGGGTCCTGGGTCAACGAGCGTCTTCTGCCCATGCGCAGTATTACACGTGTAGCTACTTCCGGGTTTGGCTGCAGCAGGGATACTGACTGAGAGTTAAGGATGCCTGCAGACGGCATGAGGGTTGTGGCGTTAATCAGGTGATTTACACCGAGGAACACAATCGGAATCGGAGTAGATGGGCGAGATGTTTGGTGGATGTAACTTCAGGAGGAGATTTAAACATAAAGTTACGTCATCACATATCTTGTGCATCTAAATTGTGTAACAAGACAGGGTTCAAGCTTAGAGAAACCAGAATTAAAACAGTCAGCATATAAGTATCCCGATGAACACTGGAAGAATTGGTGTCATCTTCACTTATGTCGTGACAGCAGGGCTGGCTGTACTGAAGAGATGGATCTTTTATATGTAGATCAATATTATCACATAAGCCAAATGTATAAAAGAAAACCCCCAAAACTACCCAATACGTTACTAAAATCTCTGTAATGTACATCACCGTTTAATTATATACAAAATTTGAATAAACTTATAAATGCGATTAAATAAATGATTACATTGTAGCATTCGGAATAGATGGGCTGGATGGTTCTTATCTGGCATTGCGTTGAAAATATTACATGCATTTAATATGATATATTTTCTATTTTTCTAGCGGAGGGAAGGATAGTTGCTACAATATGATGCAGTGTGTCTCAGCAGGTCATCAGATAGTTGCACTTGCTAACCTGAGACCCCCGGAGGCTGCAGGTAATGACGTTGGGGACCTTTCCTTTTCCGGGTCTGTTTGTTTTTTCTTTTTTTAAACCTACTTTATATCACGGTGCTTGTTATAACTGTTTTGCAGTGGACGAGTTAGACAGTTACATGTACCAGACGGTGGGACACCAGGCATTGGAACTGTATGCGGAGGCCATGGGGCTGCCCCTGTATCGAGCCACTCTCAAGGGCACCAGCCTTGACATAGGGAGATCATACACGCCACACGAAGGGGATGAAGTGGAAGATCTCTATCACCTTCTGAAGCTGGTCAAGGTACAGTAAATTGTGTATTATTACATTACTCTGGCCTCGCGGTGTACTTCCGCAAAAGGGTGGGGCCAAGGTGACAGCCCTCCCCCGTTCCTCCAATCAGGGGAGAAGGAGTGTCCAGAGGCCTCACCCTTTTTGCAGAAGTGCTCCGGGAGACCAGGTTAGTGCCATGGATTGCTGGGAGAAGCGGTCGAAGAAAGAAGGACAAGAAGAGGCAAGAGAAGAAGCGAAGTTGCGGGAAAGGGGACAGGGACCTGTAATGCTGTAAAGTTAGAATGTTTTCAAAAATAGACAAAATAGACATGCTAATAGTTTATTTTAGTGATTGAACAGAAGAAAAATCTGAATCAAATCAATATTTGGTGTGACCACCCTTTGCTCTCAAAACAGCATCAGTTCTTCTAGGTACACTCGCACGTAGTTTTTTAGGTACTCGGCAGGTAGATTGTTTCTAACGTCTTGGGGGACTAACCACAGTTATTCTGTGGTTTAAGGGCCTTAGTTGCTCCTCTCTCACTCAAATTCTGACCCAATCACCAACTCCCTTAGCAGAAATGCAACCCCAAACTTGCACCATAATTGCCTGATGCCATTTTCCTCCACTCGGTTCCTGTGTTTTCCTGAATAGTTGAGTCGGTTGGCCTTGTTTTCCCGTCAGAGGTATGGCTTTTTGGCCACAAGTCCACTTCTGGCCTGACTTCTCCGAACAGTAGATCCCACTGTTTTCCATCAATACTGATCTGATGGCATTGCTGGGCATCTTCTGATTGACAAAGGAAGTAAGCATGATGTGTCTTTCATCTGGTGAACTAAACTTCCTTGGCTGACCACTGCATCCTCTACGTTGACCACTTCTTTGCGCTTCTTCAAAAGAACTTGGAAAGAACATCTGGAAACCCCTATTCCTTGAAATTTTAGCCTGGGAGAGACCTGATGCGGTGTAACTACCTTGTGTGTTGTTCCTGTGCTCAGTCTTGTCAGGGTGTATGACTTTTGACATTAAACTGTCTTCAGGAACCTCACCTTGGTAGTGAGTTTGGATGTCCCTCATCCAGTTTTATCACTCCAACACAAGCCGTTTCTTTTTCAGTTAATGATTTTTAACCTACATATTAAATTGATGATCATTGGCACCTGTTTGGTATAATTATTTAATCATACACCTAACTATATGCCTACAAAAACCCTTAATTTTTGCAATTGTACCTAGAAGAATAGATGCCACTTTAAAGGCAAAAGGGTAGACACACCAAATATTAATTTAATTTAGATTTGTCCTCTCTTCCCTCACTTTTTTATTATGTGAAATGATAAAATTCACCTATTAACATGTCTATTTTTGAAAGCCAGGCTTACTTTGCAGTATTCTTCCACAGCCGCCTAAAACTTTTGCACAGGGCTGTATATATCTTTTGCACGTACATGCAGACCCGCGCTGTCCGCATTTGCTTATTTAAACAAAAATAAGCCAGCAGCGCCCCCTGCTGCTTTTTATATTTTTTATATTCATATAAGGCTGCTGAAAAAATCCTACGTTTGTAGGTTGAGGCTGGTGCCAGGTACGGAGTGTTTACTCCTGTATAAACAGCGTGTCTGGAGCATTTACTCCCTTAGAGATTACCGGGTTATATATTTTGAAAGCATTGCCGCTTCTCAGGAGACTTTGAAGCTATTGGCATACCGCACAAATAACAAATACATCAGTTCCCTGCAGCAAATCATTATTTCTTTTCCTTTCTTATCTGCATCTCATCTCTAAAACCTTTTATTCGATAAATATTTTCCTTTTTTTTTTTCCCCCTTCCTCTCCCTCCCATATCTTGATGTCTATTTCGTTTGCTTTTTGTTTTTCTCTTCTGCAGTTTTTAAACTCGTCTGCAGCCCTTGCCTTGCTCGTACGAATGAAATAACCAAATTGAAGCCTGGTTTAATTAAAATAGTGATGAATGCAGATTGCATGAAGGAGACAGTATAATACAGCCAGTCTCTGGCTGGGGACAGACTGTATAATTACTGTGATGGAGCAAAGGGCTATGCGGAATATCTTTTACCGACACTTACAGGAAATTCTCCTTTTACCGTAAATGCTTCTCTTTGCCACATCATTGCCGGGGAGACTTTCAACGCATTTTAAAGAGCAAGGGTTAAATTCCTATATTGCATTTATTTTTCCTCTAACTAAAGCAGAGCAAAACAGAATGTGTGCCCCCCCCTCACATCATTTATTGTGTTTTTTTTCTAAAATTATTGATCATTTTTATTAAATGAATGCTAAACACTACTAGCTGGCCATGGCATTTTTATGATTTCATAGGAAAAGGGGGTGAAATCTATTGAAACCTTCATTTGATATATAACTTCTTTCCCCAGTTGCTTCTGTTTTCTCTTCTCCTTCAGTGTCTCAAATGTAAAAAAATAGTTTAATGTAAATATGAATGGAACCATAACCTCTAGCCTGTAGAGTGCTATGGCTGTTTTTAAATATACAGTGAAAGAGAAAAAAAAGAGAATAGTTCAATTATATGTATATCAGGACATAATAATTTTCTGTTCCTTAGCAGCTCTACAAATTAGGTAAATACAATCTCGGGTGAACAACAACACAATGACGTATTATACCGTGTCATGATTTATTCAACAAAAATAAGCCAAAATGGAGAAGCCCTGTGTGATTCAGTAGCTTGTAGAACCACCTTTAGCAGCAATAACTTGACGTAATAATTTTCAGTATAACCTCTTCAGGACCATAAAGAATGTTATTTAATAAATTTACATACAGGTAAAGGGGGCACAATTTAAGTCGTATGCACAACAAAAACACAGTCCAGCGCTGGCTCTGGTGAACGTTGAGTGGTCTTGTCTGAATGTGTAAAGTCTTCCTATTGATTTCAATGGGAGCACTTTCCTGCCACTGATTGACAGCTTCAGGCAGCCAATCAGTGGCAAGAAATGTTAGATCATGGCGGAAGAGGGCAGCTTTGTGGCATATTAAAGAATACATAGAGGCATGGGGTTACTCAAAGAGTACTTTAATGCCCATTCTTCTATAGTGGGTATGTTATGATTTTGTTTCTGCCCCCCCCACCACAAAACCAAAAACTCGTGTCTAATATCGCAGTAAAAAAGCGTATGTAGTTAAGAGGATTGGCAGTTTGATCCCCGGCAGATCAGCAACCTTTACACATGCTGCAACATTATCCGGATGTCTTATTTTGTTTCCAAACATTAATACCGAACTCCATTCCCCCCTCCCTTCTCCGGCCTCCCTCAGGCTGTTTGTGGTTCTGACTTGACAATTATTTAATTTATTTCTTTATCTGATTAACTGACACATTGGGATCACATCAGACAGAAGCCCCCCGAGGGCGCGCACACACCGATTTCATTTAAAGAAAAGCAGAAAGGTTTGCGTTCCACGCCACGTTTTAATGGCCGTTTGTGTTTATCAGGCAGAGAAAAATTACCTACATCTCGTCAGGGGGGAGATGGGGATGGGTTTGTCCTAAGGACTCGTAGTTTAAGAAAATTGATAATTGCTCTAAGGCAATTCGCTGTTAAAAGTTTCCTCTCATTAATATTACATTTCCGACTATAATTACAGTCTGTGTCATTCACCAATTAAACTCTGAAGTATTATTGCTAATTTTTCCCCCGAATGATTTTTATGATTGGTGGAAAGGCTGGGATGTATACATGGGGTAGTTTTTTATGACTGGTTAGCTCAGTAATGGATGGTATGGTGAAGGAGAAAGGAAAAAACGCAACAAGGTGGAAAACTAGATGTGTACCTGTGGACCAAATCCATCAAGTTGACTTCAGAATTGAGCCTATGGCCATAAGCATTGTGTTGCGTTCTAATGGGATGACTCCAAAGTTAGCATTTTTGTCTTGATTAATCAGGTTTTGTATCCTTAGGAGCGAATTCAGTTACTAATATTCAGTAATTTCAGGAAGAGTAGGCTTTGATAATTCCTTAACAAAGAAAGACGTTCAATGGTGTCCTCAAAAGAATGGTCATTTGGAGACCAGGCTAGTCAGGAGGACAGCTCACTGCTCAAAAAAGTTTAAAAAAAAAATAAAACATTGGAAAAGCAGAAAAAATAAGAAAAATTAATATAAGAACCCTGTGGTGCCACTGGTATCTTTAGAGGGATCCAAAGATCCCAAAGTAAATCACTAAGTAAGTCCCTTTACACGGCTCTTTCTTGAGTGTAGTACAAAGTGAAATAAATAAAAACCCCTTGTTGGTCAATCACCAAAAAACAAAGATAGCGTGTGCATGAAGGGCATCTTTGCCCTCTGAAACATGAAAAATCCATTACATGTGAGATTCTGTACTCAGGGGGATGCTACTGAACATACTGGGTGTTTGTTTGGCAGTGGGACCTATTCTGTGGAATACATTTTAATGAAAATGAAGACTTACAAATGACTTCTGGTTGCATTGTTCAGGGGGCTTCCTGGTAAGTCAAGCCTGCCTTTAAGGGCATGGTTGGTGTCTGTTTATGGATGGAGCTCTGCATAATCCTCTACTTTACCCTACCCTGCAAGGTTCTCCAAACTACATCCCCTTTATCTCTGCATCCTTTGCCTTCCCGTGTCAGGTGGACCCTATTCTTCGACACGTAGGCTTCTCCCTAGAAGAGTAAAAAAAATCACTGGCTGTTGGACACATAGGTGACCCATTAGGGGGTTATGGGCTCTTGACAGCTGCCCACCTAGCCTGGTATTGAAGACAGTTGTGGAAAGATGCCTTGACCCCATGTTTGTGTCCAGTTCAGGACAATCTGGTGAAAAGTACCTGCGTACGCGTTAACTTTTTATGTGTAAAAGTAACAGTCATTCAGCTTTGATGGAAAAGGTTTTTTCAGCGCTTCTAGGAATCTCGCTCTTTGAGCAGTCATTAGCAGACATTCTGATTTCAACAGAAGGTCGTGACTTTAGTGATTTTACAAAGAATGACGATCTTTCTTTGTCCAACTATATAAATGAGCAGAATTCCTTCTACGATTCGCACAAATGATTGAATTGACTCAACATCACAACTACTTGTATTCTTTGATTGTATGCGCTAAAACCAAAAAAGAAGATTTTAATGCTCCTTCACCTTGCAGTAAGGAAGTGTGGTTGTGTATTATGACTTGTGAATATGATGAATTTAGTTCAACGTGGCATATTTTTTGGTGGGGAATATGGTGAATTTGGTGTCTCAAATGTAGTATTTACACCAACATAGATGGCTGTGATAAGAGCTGAGGTGACGCACAGTGTTTTATGTCTGGACCTCTGCGGTAAGCAAGAATTGACTGGTAGCATCTCAACTCTGTCTGTTGGTGTTTTTCAGGAGAAAGAGTCGGTGGATTCTGTGTCTGTTGGAGCAATTCTATCTGACTACCAGCGTGTACGAGTGGAGAACGTGTAAGAAGGTTTTCCATGCATGCCTAAGGGGTCTTTGGAAGGGAGTATGGGGGTTATCATGTATTACATGTTACTGGTGTGGCATATTTATTTGTGTACACTTTTATGGGTCAAGAGGACCCTTGGTAATTTTGTCCTTTTTGGCTCTAGGTGTCAGAGGCTTGGTCTTCAGCCTTTTGCTTTTCTGTGGCGCCGGAAGCAGGAGGATCTTTTGGATGAAATGATTGCCAATGGCCTTGAGGCCATCCTCATCAAGGTAGCTGCGTTTGGTAAGCGGTGGGAGTTTGGGCAGAAATTAAAGTAGGTAAAACGTCTTTTCTGCCCGTAATTTTTTACAGCTATACTATAAGCATGGAACACTGATTAGCAGGATGTCCACTGCAAGAATTTATTTACCTCCTCAAATATTGAGGGTGTATGATGGGATTCAGCAGCACTGTGGTTGTAAGGATGATGTCTTCTGGACACAGATTCAGTTCCATAACATTACAGGCCAGGCTCTCTTGTGGAATGCTTAAAAGAATTGAAGTACTGTACACTTCTTTGAATGCTTCTACTGTCTTTTTGAAACTCTGGAACTGGGTGCAAAGTATCTATTATTACTCTTACAGGTTTAGATCCAGATAAACATTTAGGGAAGACACTGGAAGAGATGAGGCCTCAACTCAAGAAGGTAAGTTTGTTACCACTTTGTATCTATCTACCAGAAGTACCATAGTAGGAGCTAAGCTAAGGAGCCGGCTTAGTGGGTGCTTGTGAAATTCAGAAACTTACAATTAGTTTCATATTGCCTGTATTTTCCTTTATCCTCTTTATATTTGGTGTTTTATTCTATTATGTAGCTTTATGTAGGATGTGTGATGACGTAATACAATAGCATCAATACCAACCTTTTGTGCTGAGCTTGACTCATCCTGAAGAGCGATTAGAGACCGAATGTGAATGCAAATAGATTTGTATTGAATCAAATAAAGGACTGGAAAGGGTCTTTCCCTAGATCCACTAGTGACTGATCCTTGCAGAAGAGAACTGACAGAATTCCTAATCTGTGTTTCAGCTTTCGCATAAGTATGGCGTCCATGTGTGCGGAGAAGGAGGGGAGTATGAGACCCTCACCTTAGACTGTCCCCTCTTTAAGAAGAGAATAGTAGTGTAAGTTGCAGTTACATTTTACTATAATACAATAATTGGGGTGATGGGGAGTTTTTATAGTATTTGATTGACATCAAATAGCAGGGATCTATTGGGAACTAACTATTCTAATTTGAAAGGAGGAGGGAGCAATTACCTTTGTGTCTACTTTATGCTATTTTATATTGATGTCAATGGGTACCTTTCTGGATCCTAAAAAATCTAGTTGTCTATTAACATCTTGTATCTAGCTTGTAAATGCTATGTAATACATACGGTATATATTGCTTATTTTAAGATATAAAACTTGATTCTGTAATTTAATTTAGTGTAAAGAGACAGATCAGAGTAAATAGGTTAAAAACCATCTGGTGCTGCTGCTCTCTGTACATCTAGACCATGGCTCGATTCTTCTTCTGTGTTCCAGTGATTCTTCAGAGGTTGTGGTACATTCTAATGATGCCTTTGCCCCCGTGGCTTATATGAGATTACTGAAGCTTCATCTTCAAGACAAGGTAATGGTCCAGTAGTTCTTACCAAGTCTTCCTGTCTTCACATGTGAATGGATGGATAGTAGCTAAAAGTAAATTTCATAAGAAAACATATATAAAAAAAAAACATGAAGTTCTAAACAATTATGCTTATGCCCCGGATATGTGGGAAGAAAATCAGATCTACTAGGAACCACTTACTCTTTAACTATACCTGTTAAAGGCCCATCCCTGTAGGTTCTGATTGATATTATATTTATTCTCTGGGCACACGATGAGCCTCAGATCTGGTTGGACATCAAGTTGATGTCCCACCTGTGTAGACATTCACACAGAAATTCCTGTGCACAGGCTTGGGACATTGTTGGAAATACATGGGCTCAATTTTATCTTCAGACCAGCCATGACATTCCAAGTTGAAGGTTTATAGAGTTATAGATGGGTGGTCATGTTCCAAATTATCTCATATGTCTCATATGCTTTTGGTTCATTTGTTGATTTTAACTGGCAAACTTGCCTTAAAATATTAACAGAGGAACTTATTCTCTGGTCCTATGGCTTATACAGTCTGTTAAAACAATCTGAATAAGTGTAATGATAGATTATGTGGTGCTGGTTCAGATGTGAGAGTTTCTCTTTAAGTAAGCCTTGGTGTAGAAGGTCGTTCAGCTTAGTCTTGATGTGGTAACCCATCTGAAACTCTCTCCACGCAGGATAACACCTCGGTTCTAGATTTTAAAGAAGAATGCCCTTGTGATCAAGAACTCACAGTAGAGCCTGTTCAATGTGACATGGAGCACCAGTCCTTGACTTGGCTACCACAGGGCCTTCCATCGGTTTCCTCCTGTAGGTATCTGCCTTTGGGAAATGTAACTTCTCTTTTTGTTTGGATGTGTAGCATTTGCTGATCTCTATTTACAGTATTCATGGTCGATTGTGATTTCTTGTTTCAGCAATGATTACTGGTAATTACATTCTTACTGGCTTTGAATTAATGTCACAGTATTTATCGACACTAGAAGGGAACAAAGGTTTACTCTGGGGCTATGTAGATGACATTCCTGGATTTCCATGCTCCTAACTGATTAGCACACTAATCCTTAATAAATAACAAAATTGGACAGGTCATTCATATTTTCCGCCACTACTTCTGGAGGGCTAATTTTGTAGATGGCTGCAAGTAGTCTGGTCTTTTTGCAAAGGACACACAACATTTTTCATTTCAAGGGGACAAAGGCACATACGCAAAAAGTGGTCTCGTACTGTAAAAAGTCTTTAAGGACGTATAAATGCCAGTTGCTGTTATGGGAGACAGGGTACTGTAACGTCTGTGTGCCTTGTCAATACATTTGTAGCCTACAAACGTGGCTTCCAATGCTTGTCCAGTGTGTAAAAGCATAGGGTTGTAATGGCTATGTGGACAGAAACCCAAACTCTGTCCATTAAACTGAATTGATTTTTCAAGTGAAATCTTGAAATTTTGGCAAGTGTCAGCGTTTGACAACATTGCTTGGGCTTTAGTCCTTAATTAGCTTATTTGGCTTTATTGTAGAATGGTAGGTGCTAGAGGCAATGTGTGAGGGTGCTCAGTCTTCTCTTGTGTTCTGGATAGACTTATATCTATCATGTACAACCATCTTTTAAGTTCTCTTTTGAAATATGTTTCAACTATTCAAAATGTTCTCCATCTACAGGTAAACCCAAAAAGTGTCCTACCAAGTCTCAGGGTGGATTTTTATGGATCAGTGAGGTCATCAGCTCTGGTCAAAGTGTCTATGATGCTTCTCAGAGAGGACTTTCCACACTGAATGGTAAGTATGACACCATGCTGCGCAGGAGGACAGGCCAAGTATTTAATTGGTAATTAATTAATTAAGGAGCGCTGTACTTTAACTGCTGGGATACAAATGCAGGTTAGAGAAGAACCAAATTCCTGTGATCAGGGTGTGTGCTGTTGTACTGTCGTAAAACTGTAACAACACTTTGCGCTTTTAATTTAACAAGGAATTGTTTGTGTTTGGAATATACAATCATTGACAAGAACCAGTGTCAAACCGCGTGACTCATGTATAATTGTTGCTGACATGTTCCCAAAGGGAGACACACAACTAGGTGAATTTTAATTACATAGCATTATGGCAAATAACCCTGGCTTCTACAATTGTAAACTAGAAGTTTTGCCACCTAATATTTGAGCTAGTTAACACAAACCTCTATATATATATATATTTATATATATATTGTTTATGGAAAATTCTAGGATTTGGAGACAAAGACGTCGGTGGTCCACTTGCAATGAAAGTTGCGACTCCTCGCCTAGACATTGGAGAGAGGCACCTCCTGACTTGGCCTGATGTATTTATTATAAATAATAATATAATTATTATAGGATGTGGGGAAAACCATTTACAATTTAGTCATATTTAGGATCCAGGAACAATGTATGTCAGTAGACGTCCTTATATAATAGTCTAATGCGTCAGCAGTAACGTATTAGCGATAGGACTTTGTCAAGACCTACCGTAGAGGTATTCTGCAAAAAGTTTTGGTAATCTAATAGTCGACGGGGCAGTCATCAAATTAAGAAAGATTGAATACTGTGCTAGATAAATATAAGCAATGAGGATCGGGTGGCCTGTGAGTTAAGGAGTTGTGGGGACATCTCTACTAGAAGACATGTTGCCTTTTTCAGTCCATGTGGAAGAGTTGGGATTGAAGCTGAAAGATGCTGTGTTGGTCCATCTGTACGTTAGGAACATGGCGGACTTTACTACTATAAACCACGCGTACAAGACTCTTTTTCCTGAGGCTCCCCCGGCGCGGTAAGTTTCTCTCCTGCTTTATTTGAAACGCTTGTCACTGTTGAAACCAATGGATTGGTGCTGATGACACCTCTTCAAACTTTGCTCCAGAAAAGCCTTTCTGAGTAACCTCCGTTGTGTGTTGACCAAGACTGCTACACAAGCTGTCCAATTTATATCCAATTTATATTTTGTGAGCCGTGAGAGTGACTTTGGTTTTTTTAACGCCTCAATCTCTTGGGTGTCCCAGGGTTTGTGTACAATGCCTTCTTCCTGCGGATACCCTCTTTAAGCTTGACGGCCTGTTCTGGTATACGGAGCCTGACGTCTGCAGGGATGACTACTTTCCGGAGAAGATTTCCATGCATGTGCAGAGTGTCTCCCACTGGGCCCCCGCTAACATTGGACCTTACAGCCAGGCTATACGAGTGAGTCTTGGGGGGAACTGGAAAGGACAATGTGTATCTTATCGCAGAGATTAATTGTGTCCCGGCAGTGTCATGAAAAGTCTGCTGCATGCGGCAGGAGTGGACAAGGGTGAGACGGGGAAATGGGATGAGCAGGCAAAGAGGGCACAGTGACAGAAAAATGATAGAGTTAATGCGGTATAATATAACATATCTCCTGTATCTGTCACCTTGGGGTTACACTGCCAGCTGTTTGGGTCTTCAAGACTGTGACTTCTTCTCGGATTATTTCCACAATCTGGTTCTAGGGGAAGCTATGTTATATATAAAACGTTCACAGAAGCTGTAGGATCTGTACCATTATCAGGCCTTTACCGAGCATTGCCGTCGGTCGTTGGTTGACCATATGATGACTTTGCTGAGACACTTTGTCTATGTACAAAAGATGTCTAGTGGAGAAAAGACAAGGTCCATCTTCATGATGGACCTGCGCATCCCTATCCTTTGGCGCCACCCAGTGTCCAAAGTCTTGTACTGCAGACCCTACTGCTTACATTGAGGGGTGAACAGTGTAGGGAGGGGGACCATACTATGCGCCATGCCTGAATAAAAACTGTCCCTTCGGCATCATTCACTCAGACATCGTGCCCTTTAGCTGACGCTCTTGCAATTCCTTGGAATTACAGGGATTAGAGCGAGGCGGTTAATGCGGGGCGATGGTGTTTGTCACTATTTGCAGTGTCCTGGAAGGAGACCCATGTCCCCCGTGGGCAGGTCACAGAAGGCACCTTGGCAGAAGTAATGCCCGTCACCCAAACCCCCACCCCCTGGTAAAGGGAATATGAAAAGACACCAGTAACAATACATAAACCATAATGTTTTAACAACTTGAGTGCCAGAGGGAAAGTCTAAATACAGGGCCAAAGGTTAAAAAATAAATAAATATATATATTTTAAATAGGAAGACACAAATATCTATTTCTGTCTATATGTTAGTCTATTTATCTATGCATGTTTAATAAATGATTGAATATGGCAAAAGATACCCATTAAGTCTTTGTATGTATGTGTTGGTGCGTGTATATGTGACATGTCTTATACTTGATTGACTCTACTGGTGTATACGTTCTGTATAAGGTCTCATGCCCCCAAATCAACCGATTTAAGTTGAGTATTCCCTGCATTAAATTCATGTGGGCCGCTTGTATTCTTTGCCATCCCAAGTATCAAGAGATGTATGTTGGGTTTTCGGCTGACGTGTTACAGCGATATGACACGAGGTTGCTTTGGTGGCATTAATTGGTTTAACCTGAATATTTTAAGACATATTTTCCCAGAGTGAGCAGAAAACGCTGGTATTCTATGGAATTCTTAAATGGGAATAATGTGTCTGCACGTCCCTTGTAGCACCTTATGGATTTTAAGCTCTTCTGGTCCATGTCTCGATGATTGTCCTCTTGTTCCCTAGGATTTGTCTTTTGCACATTATTAAGATTGTGGTTGTTCCTCCTGGTGATGGCACCCGGCGAAGCATTGCAGGGGGTAAGCACATCCCTGATCGGGGAGGAGGGGGCGGCTACTATTTGGTTTTCTTAGCGACTGCCTCTGACCTTGATAGCGTTTCACAAAGCGGAGCTCGTGCAGGGGGGGAAAAAATAGGGTAATCAGCGCGGCGTGGACAAAGCGAAGGTGACAGCGCTGCCTGCCCTGCACGGCACATCCAGCACGGGGGCATTCACCATTCAGACAGGCAAACAGAGAGGGGGCTTGGCACCACCCGGCAGCATACACATAGCGAGCGTTACTTCCACCTGAGCGGCTTGCTACATGTAAAGAGGAGCACGGACATATATGTATATATAATATATATTATTATAATATATATATAGTATTATATACCCATGTTTTCCTATCTTCATCTAATAAAATGCATCACTGTCTACTAAAGAGGTCATCGTCTTTTGGAGCAATATGGCGATATGCATTTCCTTGCCTTCCGACGGTGTCGTCGTTTTAGATAAATAGGAAGGAACTATTTTACCTTAAAGAATCAAAGATAAGTGGCAGAAGGTGGTATACCTGATACATCTCATCAGTTGTCCTCATCCAACTCTTGCCCAGTCAGTAACTCTCAGCAACCGCGGGGAGAGAGAACGTTAATGAGGAGGAATATCTATGCAGAGAATAGGGAGCTGAGATGCTCTTCCCGTTGTTCACACATAAGGTGGGTTTCTAATACATATAACACCGTTCCATGGGTCTGTTCTGCGTATTGAACGGCAAAAGCCAGGGTTTGGGCAGAAGTGACAGATCAGCATTAAGTGCCCAGAGCTTTCCTCTGCATGCGCCGCCGTATCCGTGCTCCCTGGAGAGTCGCCTCTATTAGTCTAATTAGTGGCAGGATTATCACACACCGCGCGATGAGAAGATCCGTAATCCCGTTAGGGATCTGATGAGGCAGGCTACAGCCTTCATTGATTTGGACTACAGCTAAAGTCAAAGGTTATGTCTCGGGGGGGGATCACTTACACATGCCACGCGCATGCACCTCATGGGGGGTACTTGATATCTCTCTGTATAGGTGGGCTTGCCCCCTGGCTGCCACTGTACCCACGTGCCAGTACAATTGTAACTTCTTGTCATTCTATATGGATTCATTGCTATGGCCAGTATGGCATAAGTACCCCAGTGGTGGCCACTTAACCATTTCAATCCTGTTGATAGAATAGAACTAAAGTTGCAGGGAATCTTTTGCATTTTTTTAGCCAATTTAAATTATTATTTTGATTAATATTATTTGATAATTGAGGGTACTTGGAAAGGGGGATGAGAATGCACTATGCTGGATCGTAACAGACGCCCCAGTGTAAATTGTAACCTCTGACACCTATTAGTCGGGTTTAACCTCTTTGGCAACCGTTAAGCCTGCAGTTCCGACTTCTTCGCTCGCTCCCATTTGCAACACTTTGGGGTTTTTTTGCTTATATTCCTCCGTCCTTCTAATCTCCGCTTGAATCCGCTTCCCTGCGGGGAGAGCATTCTAGGTGTCGTTCGGTATGCAGAGCGATAAACGCCATCCCCTGCAGTGGACGCCGCGGTTAAATGAAGGAAAAATGCTGGTTTTCTTATTGAATATTGGGTGACCTCTGACCCCTTGATAAGGGCAGCTGCCCCAGGCACTGCAATGCATTCATAAGCTGGATTCACGTTATTGGGTATTGACGTAGATCAGAGGTAGTTACAGACAGCTGATCCATGCTAGGTCTGTATGTGGGGAGAGGAGAAGACGCTATAGGATTTCAGTCCAGCCCAGGGGTGTAATTGTGATATGCAGCTTCTCATCCAGCGATCAGGACGGACTATAAACACAATGATCACAGTCCTCTGATACATGCTGATCTGGGGATACATTGTGTTGAAGAACACAATGTTTGAAGAAATGATTGCCATGGCTTAGGCGCCACGTCTATGCGTTTTATTTTTCCCAATGAGGATGGAACAAACCCTTGATGTGCCTATATTGGCAATTGCGTATTATTATTTTACTTGCTGTGTTCCGTACAGCGTAGGGGTTTTGTTACCTTTTTTGGCTCATCGTAGACATACAAAATTGTTGGCTAGATGCCGTTTTGGCCTCCATCTCCCCTTGAAGCCATAAAGGGGCTTCCTGGTTCCCAGAGAAGATCTGGCGCTCCTTCTGATCACTTGGCCAAGGTGTGAAGGGAATGGGTCGTGCCTCCTTTCGAGGGACAGGACCTCACACCATGTTTTTCCTACAAAAGCACAGAAAAATTATGCAGGTGTTGAGCTCATGCAATCCCAACCCCGGGCAATACTTTATAGCTACGTATATGAAAGCAGGCAAAGGAAAATGGGGGGACCCATGTAACTATGGGTAAGGAGTCAGAAAGTGACACCCATTGTGTCCTTGTCTGCATGTCTATACATTGAAATCCTATTGTTCCTAGTTTTCTGGAATGTGTATTATCTGGTATGTATATAAAAGCATCGGATATCTCTCTTTTACCCTTCGTAGGTTGGTCCGGCCGTATTCTGCGCTGGACAGATTGCACTGAAGCCCTGCACCATGAGGCTGGTCCCTGGAGGTATTGCGGCTGAGGTTGATGTCTCGTTGCATCACGTGGAGAGAGTGCTGGGTGCCATGAGCCCCGGGACTTCCCTGAGCCATGTTCTGCTTTGCCACTGCTATGTGACACATGGCTCTTATATACCCACCGCTGTGGCAGCATGGGCAAAAACACAAAAGGTAATGGCTATTTTATACATGCTATGTGGCTTTTTTGATTTTTTTTTCTCAATACTTTTTCTGTCCTTGGTCAAGCATCAGCTCATTGACTTCATGGCCCAGATTTCCTGGAAAAAAAATATATTGTTCTGCTTTGTAATTATACATTTTATTGATTGGTGATATTCTTAATAAGGCTTAGTTGTTTTTTTTTTATATGAAGGCTTGGTTCTATATAATCATGTTAAAGATGAGTTAGGATTTTTAAAATGTTTGTTCCTAAAAGAGCATATTATTAAACCTTTCATGGCACCACACCCCAAACAACATCCAGCGGAGATGCCACCTACGTATATCTATACTGCGATGCAGTCAGGCGGCAAGGTAATTAAAACACATTCATGCCGTAATTAAAAATAGGATTTTAAAATATATATAAAAAAAACATAATAGTTTTTATTACAGAAAGAAAATGAAGGTTTCTCCATATACCACCAAACACATTTGTATAAGGACCTGTGACCCATAAGCCATTTCATTGACATTGATGTCCTTCCATATATTGCTCACTTCTGCGCTCTTCTAGGTCATTCATTCTTACATCTAGAAGACACGCTTTTTGTCACCGAAATGTTGGTGGCGTTGGTCTTCCAAGCACACTGTTGGACTCGTGTAGCATGATGTCCCAGCAAGGGATCGAGAGAGTCTTCTTCTTATTATTCTTTCTTACTCTGGCCTCTTCTACAGGCGTTTGGTGGGTTTCTCCTACTATTTTCTGTATGCCCGATCCTGTTCCGTTGACACATCCCAACGTGTTTCGGCTACTGAGCTTTCTGTATCATTCCATGTTTGTCTTTACGGTTATGCAAGATAAATATGAAATGCTGCTGATTGAGAAGTCCTATTTATACCTACAGGTGGCAGCTGACCTGTTAAAATCTTTTTCATACAGAGTTTTACAAGAACCTATAATATTTCCCAAAGTCGGCTCTTCTAATGTATTGGACAGCAGCTTGACTGTAGGGCTCAAGAGTGCATGTGATCTGGTGGAGAGCAGCCAGTCTGCATGAGTAGAGACTCAGGGATCATTGGGCTGTAAGGCTTAGCTCCTCTATTATGGACCATTTGGGGGGTCTGTGCTTTTAATCATGACCCTCTCTCATTTACAAATGTATTAAAGTGGGATACAGATTAACTGTTTCTCATGTCCCATTCATTGATGGCGTCCCCCTAAAGGGCTCCTGTTTTGGGCATTGAATAAATTAGCGCTGACAATGTAGTGCCTGGCCACATGGCCACTAATCGAGTCCACCAGCACTCCTGTCTCCTTACCTAACCCTTACAAAGGAAGCTTGAACAGCAATTTGAATTCTATGCTCGGCTACTTAAAAGGTGTTTATTGCAGTTCATTAATAACATCTGGAACATGTCAAATTAAAAGCTATGTGCTACTCAAGGGTATTTGTGAAATCGGACAAACAACATATTGGTGATCAGATTGGTTCACCTGGCAGCTCCTGTGTAGGATATGAGACCCTTTTTTTGACTATTTAGTAGACCTAGGCCTCACGCAGCTCTCTTTTTATCCCTCATCTGCATCTCAACTGGATCTAGACCTGCTTTCCAGAGAGCATCAAGCTGTGATGTGTGAGCTAAAATGAGCATGTTCTATCTGCAGGATACGTTGTCCTCCTCTATCTCGGTGGTGGTGGTACCCGAGCTTCCCCGTGGGGCAGCGGTTGAGTGGCATGTGGTTTCAGCAGTAAGTGACCCTTTGGACAGAAGATGCATCTCCATGATGGAAGAGAATCTGGGATACCGGGCCATGCTGTATGGAGTGGTGTCAAGCTGCTTGTCCTGTGCCTCCCTCACAGTCTCCCTGGCTGTCTCTTCTCCTGGGCTTCCATGTCAAGACTGGAGCCCTGCTAGAGAAGTCCTCATAACTGTGCTTAGGAGAGCAATAGAGGAACTTCCCGGAGAGACTCCCCTCACACCCCTGTGCTGCAGGACCTTTTATAAAAGTGAGGGTTCGGAGTTGCGAGGTCTGCAAACAGGTGAGTGAAAAACAGGAATACAAATCTGTTAAATGTCAGAGAGAACATTACTCAACGTACCACCCCAAGCCAGAGTTGTCTTGCTTTCTGTGATTCGTTTGTGGATCAGGGGTAAATGAACTAGGATGGCGCGGTTGGTGTGCTTCTCTGACGTTGTAGGTATGATTTGCTGGATATAGTTTGAGTATTGTTGTAGAGAGCACAAGGGCTTGACTCCCTGATATGTTTAAGGAGAGAATGACACACGTGTGTATGTTACTCATGTCTGACATGTCGTCAGCAGGTTGGATAGCTTTGAGCTTGAATGGCTCATTATTCCCTTGATACGTTATCATTAGTGAGGTGAAAATGACTCTGCTGACAGTGTGCCATAGAGAAATGTCCACATTACAGGAGCCTTACAAAGGGGCACAGCTCCTGTCTGGTGCCGGAGTGGCTGGTCTAGGTGTGGTTCTTCGGCGTGCGGTACGGCTCGGCGGTGCCAGCAGTATAAAGTTTCCCGGCAGACAGGAGGTAACCTGTGAGAGGGCGAGATATCATTAGCAGAGCTTTCAGCAACTTCTCATATCGACTGGAAGGAAAATGCTAATTAGGCTCTGCTCGATAATAAGGTTCCTCCCATACCTGGCCTGAAGAAGTGCGCATCCACAACGCCAATGCCTAAATTTAACCCCTTTGGTGTTATTCTACATAATAGAATTACGTTCCAGATCATGGTACCACAGTACCCTACCTATGGTGCCATTGATATGTTTGAATTGTGGAATTTAAAATCCAACAACAGGGTGTTTAAGCCTTGTGATTGAAGCCTTCTTGTGTTATATATGGCTGCTGTGTGTGTTATGGTTGCCTTTGCCCTAGCAGTCTATGTATTGGGAGACTGCTTCTGTTTTGGGGAAGCGCTTGAGGCGATTAAATTGAAGATTGACCCGCTGTGTGCCAAGATATTCATGTCGGAAGCGTACATGCTCAGCTGAGCTCTCCCTCCTTTCCCCCTGCGCGGGTACAGCTGGGATAGTTGTAATGAACGATTCCTTTATTTAATAAAGCCCAATTATTGCTCCTGTTTATCTGCTCATTTGAAACATTTTGGGATTCAGCAAATTGCAACGCTCCCGGCCTTTCTAATTTCAAGAGCTGCTAATATCCCCACCAGGCCCTGAATTAATAAAGCGCAAAAAATCCTCTTTCTAAGGAGATTATCATTAAGCAGAAAGTATCTCCTGCTCCCCAAGCCCCAACCAGTTACACAGGGAGGGTGGAGAGCGCTGGATCTCCAGACAGCACGTTATCTACCATTTCCCTCTGAGATTGGCTATTGTGGTCCTGCCATTCTGTCTCTGACACTAACGGAGTCCGCGTAAAGTCCAACAACAAACATGCGATGATGCCCTCTGACAGTTGGGTTCATTGTTCTGTTCTACCTACTTGTGGACCATGGAATGCATTGTGAACCCATGACCCTTTAGCTTTGCTGTTTGTAAGCATCATTTAATTTAATCTTTTTGTCTTTTAATCTTCAGGACTGGAAGGAGTTCTGGTTGACGTGTGGGGAGACACGGCCCCAACTCTGGTTCTAGTGCCTGTGTCAGGACTGTCCATCTCTGAAGTCTTGCATCTATCATTGTGGTTCAGCTCATGACCACGTCTCACGGTGGACTTGTTGGAAGAAGAGGATTCTTATATATATATTCCAAATCTCAGACTGGACATTCAAAACCAGGTGGTCGATAGTATATTAAACTAGGCCCGGGATAGCTGACAGTAGGATGTATGGAAAAACCACCTGTCTCAAGGATGGAAGGCAGAAAGCACTGTGTACATCTGTGGGGGACCTGATCCAAAAACCATTAAGTGTGTATTGACTAAAGCATTTGCAATATGTATATATTGTATATGGAAATACTCAGCGATATTTGATTATTGGAGGCTGTCCGAGGTGGCTGGGTGAAGGGCAGTGTAAATTATCCGAGAATAAAAAGTGGCTTCAAATAAAATGTTATAATAAATACATTTTTAATGTTATAAGTGTATTCACTTAAAAAGTAAGTTATTAAGTGCTCCACAATTACATGCTGTGCATAGACAAAGTTTGTTACTAATAGGGGATATGGGCCACACAAAAGGAGTAATGAACTTCATATACAACATATTTAGGTACCTTATATGTAAAAATTAAATTATATATATATAAATATATTAATTTGTGAATCAAATGTGGACAGAAGTAAAGAGGCATACTGAATTAAAGCAGACTGTGGACCAGGCATGTCCTTAAGGGCTGCTTACCTGTATGTGTAATACGCACTCTATTTCAACGGGATGTCACTTTTTAATTTGATTTATCGATTTTCTTTTAAATATCTATGTGAGGTGGATTTTTTTTCTCCAGTGTTCCCCACAACACATAGATTAACCTGTTTTATCCCAGGCCAACCACCCTAGATGGTACCTCTGTTTCCCCATCATTGAAAATCCATGTTTGCCATACACATGATGGCTGAAACCAGAACCAGAACACAATCTTAAATCATAGTAACCCATGCAGAAAGTCGACTTAATAATATGGCCATTCCAACTAAGTTTGTTTGAAGCTGCAACTGGGTGTCATTTCAGCGTACACTGAAGTTTAGATTGTTGATGTGTTTACAAGGATTTTATATCATAAAGTATAAATCGCAGTGAAATGATCTTAACTTTAATAACCAGAATTTTAGTGAAGCTTGTGATCTTAAAAAGGCCACTGGGCAATAAAACCAGTGAGTGACCTTCCATTACTTAAAGCCAAACCCTTCAGGTATATATACACACAGCCGTTAACCCCTTAATGACAAAGCCTGTACATGTACGGGCTCAAAGTGCATTGATTCCAATGGGTTTAGGGACCACCCGTTGTCCTTAAGGGGTTAATGTCTAAACCTTGTGAGGGGTGTACTCACTTTTGTGAGATACTGTACATATGATAGGAATATTCATGCTATGCTATGATGCTGACATTTGGGGACGGCATGTATTGTACTGATAACTGCTATGTGTTTTGTTCTGTCCAATGGCACCCCTTAGTGGTCATATAGATAAACCTCTCTTCCTGGAATACGTTAGCTGGCATTGTGTTCATAGAATGCATCATAGAATGAGAATTCAAACACGGCCGTCCAATTCTTAAACGCAATCATTGCACCGTAGCAACCAATCCCTTTACCACCTTTCTATACCTCTAGTCAGCGATGTGTCTCGGTCTAGGGAGGCAGGTCTAGGGGAACGGTGATCGAGCTCCCGTTGTCCTGCTGCACAATTGTCTGGTTACAAGCATATCTAGGAACTCTTCGGGTTTGACTCGGAGATTGCCAGGTGAAGCATCGGTTCTCCGGGTCAAGACTTGAATCCTCCGGGAACTCCCACCAACGTTACAGGACCACCCTCTGACGTCAGTGGGCAGTCCTGGCCGCGTCCCGCAAGGGAAGGGTCCGGGGTAGCCGGAGCCCAGAAGTTCCCAGGTATGGTTACAAGGGAGATCTTTGATCTCCCCAACCAGCCTATTTCTGTAATGGAGGCCCCACCGGCTCAGCACAGCTTCCCTAGACATAATTAAAAGGCGATTTGTGCCTTTAAGATATGGCACAAAGACACCCACCATGGAGGCAAATGGGGCTGCTGCCCTACAGTGGACCTATAGGTAATCACATCACTGAAGCGTGATGATACTCTTATGGAACAGATTTTAAACTGGGAGTCCTTTTCAGTAATAAACCATACCAAGTTCCTCTCTAACCGCTGTGTTCTGTATGGACATTTTCATTTTTCATGGATTTACACTGAGTGAGCCATTGAAGAAGCCTATATACAAGTCACAGAAAAATAATAATGATACCTGGAACTTAAAGGTGCTTCCAGGTCAGTTGCAGTTGCAGTCGGTTACGCTCTGCATCAGAGGACCCATCAGTGAGATCTGATCACTGATTTTTTATTTTACAATATCTATTTTATTTTTAACAGCTTTTAACCTAATAAATTATCTGATGAATGATTAACGACTCTTTAGGTCACTGATCATCGATTGGTCTCGCAGATCGTTAGTCGGGGGCCTGCTCTGGGGGTCCATATTATTATATCCAAGATTTTATGGCATTTGCTATCGACAGTAGCTTCAGACTAACATGATTCCAAGTGCACAAATCATTTTAATGAAACTGGTATCTTTATCACATATACAGACCTATTGCATATGATGCGTACATAAAGACCCTTTATCTTTTTTTGGACTCTTTGGAGGGTATGTGCATAAACAATGCTAAAGATGTGTCTCCAGAAAACTCCCTTATCAAAGATGGCTGCCACTGCTTCAGTCCCTTTTTATGATTTCATCAGGCAGGGAGTTCGACACATCCCAGCTAGTGGCACATGACTTCCGGCTGCAGATTATGGCTGCATAGCTGCTGTCCTCATCTTACCCTGAGGGAAAGCAATAACAGATAAGACAGATTCCTGAAAGGGCTGTGAACAACAGGATGAGGCACAGTCGGCTTTCAGAGAGAGAATCCAGAATAGTAATGGCAGCAGCTGCTTCAAGTAAGACAAGGGGAGAAGACCTAAAGAGTGCAAGCACACCAGCAGACATTAAATACTTTCTTTTAAGAACCTTTGGGATGGAAGAGGACAGAATGATTTAAAGATGAGACGAGGGACACCATCATTCTTCTCCAGTGAGACCTCAGGCTTTGCCTGCAACACTAGCTTCTAGTTCTGATTTCCTTGTGACTCGTGGAAAGACAAAATGTTAAAAACCCAGCAGGGAAAACATTTTAAGACATCACTTAGCAGGAGATCATATCGCTGTGATGTTTGCCCCAAACAGTTTGAAACCCCTTCTAAGCTTGCGAGACATCACCTCACCCACACTGGCCAAAAGCCCTTTGAGTGCCAGGAATGCAGCAAGTCTTTTCGGCAGCTTGTCCACCTAGAGAGACACATAATCACACACGTGTTGCCTTTCCGGTGTAATGTTTGTCACCGTCACTTTAAAAACCCAGACACCTTTTCAAAGCACCGGAAACTTCACAATGAGACCCCCGCTAGTCAAGTGAGGCCAGTGAGGAAGACATCTGCTGCTCGTATAAGAAAATGTAGGGCTGCCCCTGCTTATTCTGGATGCCGTAAGACTTTCACTCCTGAAGAAAAAACACTGCCTTATGATTGTGAATCCGAACATGTTACTATCAGCAAAAAAGATCGGAAATGTGAGAGGTGTCACAAAGTGTTTCCATCTTGTTCGAAGTTAGAGAGGCATCTGCTTATTCACACTGGACAGAAACCCTTTGCGTGTGCTGTTTGCAGCAAATCGTTTAGACAGAAGACTCACCTCAAGATCCACCAACTCACACACATTCAGGAGAAACCTTTCCAGTGTAGCTATTGCTTTAAATGCTTTAAGACACCAGAGAAACTCCTCAAACATGAAGTTGTCCACACTCGACAACCGCAAGTTCCTAATATGTTAATGAAAGTTAAAGGCTTTGGGATGGCAACTTCCAGAGTGAAGGAAGAGTCTGGTGACGTCTTCTCTAGTCTGTATGTGATCCCTTCTCAATGTCCCTCTTGTGAACAGTGGTTTGAGACGCAACAAATTCTGGAATTGCATAGTTGTTTCGTAAGAGAAGATAGGAATGCAATCAATTGTCGAAGAAGGACTTTAAACAGAGAAGGAGCTAGAAGACAAAAGAAAAGAGAGCTACTGGACACAGATAAGAATATATTACCAGAATCAAACAAAATTGGAAATTTTCTTAAAAAGGATCACTTGGAAAGAGCAGAAAATCTGGAGAATGGTGATCCTGTGTGTCAAGAGCTAGGTGTTTCCTTAAATGCGTTTAAACTACATCCTGCACCAACAGGGAAGGAGCAGGGTATGGAACCTGCTGAAATGTTCCTTCAGAGACACTTTCAACAAGATTTAAATAAAGAGTTAGAATTCCACTTCCGGGGATTTTTGAGGAATCAAGCTGCCCAGACCAGTGATGGAGTGTTCAGTATTTCAGACCAGGATGAGCATGGGATTGGTGGTGACACACTCTACCATTTTCTTCGCGGTGCCCAAGGTGTTCTGCTCCAGAGGCCCAATGTCAGTAAGTGTGATCGGTGCGAGAAAGTGTTCCCATCCCTGTCCAAGTTGCGTAGACATTACCTTATCCACACTGGACAAAAGCCCTTTGCGTGTGCTGAGTGTGGGAAAAAATTCCGTCAGTCTGCCCATCTTAAAAGACACCAGGTAACACACACACCAAAAATACAACTTCACAAGCCACAGGGCACACTTGGAGATGTGTATCGAGTATTTAGCCAACATCGAGAACACAATGGCTTTCAGTTCTCGCGGGTTTATTCTTTAAACACTCTAGATAAGGCCCAAGGCTTTGGTCAAATGAAGCCCTGTGCAGCCCCAGAAATTAAGGTGAAAATAGAATCCACTGATGTCTCTTCAGAGATCCCAAAGTCTCAACGAGTGATTTGCAAGAAGCGTAGGACAACGGTGCCAAAGGACTACGTTGCAAGCTCACGCTCCGAGCGTCCGTGGAGACGGACAATCAGAAACAAGGGTTTCAAAAAGACCTACGTGTGTAGTGTGTGCACCAAAAACTTCCTGTCCCCTTCTAAGCTTGAGAGACATTATCTCATGCATGCTGACCAGAGACCCTTTGAGTGTTCCCAGTGTGGCAAAACCTTCCGTCAGGACCCCCACCTGAAACGGCACCAGCTCACACACTTTCGGCTGAAGGACTAAGTGTTTTGCACTTTTTTTTTTTAGTCCTTACCAGAACTTTTATTTAAAATGAAAGTTATTGCGTATTCTTTTTATACTTTGTGATGTTCATTGTATGTTAAGTAAAACATTCCTAACACCAGTACCCTCCGACAGAAGATGAGTCTGAGGAAAGCTATGCTTCTTAAGTCGTTTACATCTCAGCACTCAGGTGAAGAGTAATTACAACAATGTTTTTTTTTGTATGTTTTTATGGTTACGTTTTTTTTAAATTATTATGACAAATTACCCATTGGGGCTTTGTAGGAGAGTTGGAACATTTTAAGTCAATGATCTTGCTACATTTTATGAAGGGCAAACCCCAGCAAGCTTCTCCTTACAAGGAGGACTGAGCTGGCCCTTTATAATGCATAGGCAGAAAGGGAGGGTTCTCAAAATACGGCTCACTTATTTAACTATACATCATGCAGGGTCAGATCAGATCTCCTAGGAGGTCCTGGCTGGAGTTTCCAGAAAGCTGAAAATTTCAACCCATATCTCAAGATTGTGAAGAATACGTGTGTCTTAGAAAACAAATAAATAGGTCACCTGACCACCAGCTATTATGTCCCATTTCTGCAGCACCAAAATATGTAATTCTGTGCTTAGATTCATGTTACACTGTGACATCAATTCAGTCTGGTTATTTACTTTTTATTAAATTATATTAAAAATACACTGGGTGAGGACTGCATTATGGGTGAAATATCCCCGCATATATGTTAATGGCTAATGGTTAAGGGCTTCACTTTGTCCCCCCGGACTCCAATTAAGTTCCAAAGAACCGATCCAAGACGTCAAAGCCAGATTTTAGCAAATAAAGCTCAATATTTAGCCAGGGTCATTACTTTAGGTTTTTTTTGTTGATGATCTCAAATAGAAACCCATGGCTCAGTACCAACATATCAAGATATTTTCTTTATATTCACTGTTATAAAATCAACACACAGCTCAATGTATGCAGAGATTGACAAACGAATCTGATATTCGATATGTTTGATATGTTGTGTATAGACTTCGATTTTAAAGGTTTATCACCTCTGTTATTGTTCCGTTGTTTCGTGTGCTGTATGTTGAAAAGGCATACAAGCAAGAAGTTATAATAAACTGAGTTTATTAATCCTGATGTGCTGACTGTTTCGTCTCTGGTTTTATTATTATTTTATATATTTAGAGCTCACTGGGTGTATTCAGTGGAACATTTCAACTTACTGGTATCACTTGTGCATCCTTAGGGGTATGTGACTTGTGTGGTGCGCCCTAAGATCGGTCGTTGGGAGTAGAAGATGGCAGTTTGGGTATGTGAGTGTGTTGATGAGCGCGTTCCTCGGAGTATAAATGTGTAATGAGTAAGTGTGTATCCAGGCCAATGACATGCTTGTGTAAGAAGGTCTGAGCTGCCCCCGAGTACTGATGGAAATCATTATCAAGGGATGCCCAGGACTCTCACAGAGGGGTCACATAGTAAAATATGCACAAAGGAATCAAACAAAGACTCTTAAAGATTTCAGATGCAAACTATTTACTACACAATAAAGACCGTAACATAGCAAACGTGAGTCCTCACAGGATGCCCGATCTTCAGACTATGTTTTCGTCAGTTGGCTTGTTGTTGAGAGCTCTGATCTTTCCATATTTATGGATGACATTGATAAGGAGGAAGCACAGGAGGAGTCCCGGAAATACCGAGACTGCTGCAAGAACGTTGTGGGTCACAGAGTAGACGTTATGCTCTGCAGATGTGGAGCTTGCAGTCTTCTCCTGCGTCAGGTTGCTGTCGCCTTCAATCCGTTTAGCTGGAAGACGAGCAGCGCTGAGTTCGGTCACCAGCAAGAATAGGAAGAAAATGATCAGCCTCATCTTTCTTCTTCAATGCTTCTTCAACAAGCGCCTGGAGTCTACACTGTGCACGGTTTTGTCTCTCAATGCTTCTGTAACAAGTAGCCAGAGTCTAAACTATACACAGCTTCGCCTCCAATGTTTTTCCAACAAGTGGCCTGAGCCTGTACCGTGCACAGCTCCTAGCCTTGCATTTATTACATCACTGGGCCGTGATGTCACAACTACAGAATGATTGCAGCTGACGTGAAGTACACCTTTTTTTGTTTATTTTTTTTTATACAAGAAAGAGTACTGAAATACAGAACTTTGTTTTACATTATTGTCTTTGTGTGTTGTACATATGAACAAAACAAATCCCATTTACTTCATTAACAACATCATCCCCAGTAGTTCAGATCCATTTCATGTTATTTTAACGGATTTGAGATGTAATAGATTTTAAGATTTGCGACCCCAAACTTTTAAAAAGAAGGCTGGTACAGCATGACTCCTATCATTATATAGTGATCCACACACATATAGAAACATAGAAAGTGACGGCAGATAGGAACCAGTAGGCCCATCCAGTCTGCCCAACCTCTGAGTACTTTCCTTTAGTACTTGCCCTTATCCTATATCTAGCTTGGCCTTATGCCTATCCCATGATTAAATATCTTTACTGTATTAACATCTACCACTTCTGCTGGAAGGCTATTCCATGCATTGACTACCCTTTCCGTAAAGTAATATTTCCTGACGCCCCTCTAGTTTATGGTTATGTCCTCTTATTGTGGTAGTATTTCTTCCTTTACCTTGTTGATTCCCTTTAAGTATTTAAATGTTTCTATCATATCCCCCCTGTCCTGTCTTTTTTCCAGGCTATATAGGTTAAGATCCTTTAACCTGTCCTGGCAAGGTTTATCCTGTAATTCATAAAACCATTTTAGTAGCCATTCTCTGAACTTTCTCCAACATATCTATATCCTTCTGGAGGTACGGTCTCCAGTACTGTACACTGTACTCCAAGTGAGGTCTCAGCAGTCCTCCGTACAACGGCATGAGCACTTCCCTCCTTCTACTGCTAATACCTCTGAGACTGAAGTTGACAGTGGTACAGCATAACTCCCATCATTTTTGTCTTTCGTTGCTTTTTTCCTCTCACTCACACTCTTTCTTACGCTCTATCCCACTGTCTCATGCTCTCACTCTTATTCTCTCTCACACCCTCAAACTCAAGGTTTCTCACACCTCCACTCACTCTCTATTTTTTCCATTTTTAAAGAAGGCTGCCCCTGTGCCGCAAAAAAATACGGCACCAGCTTTTAATGGTTGATTACTGGCCGTATGGACAAGATTGCAGCAGATGAGTATAGATTTTTTTTTGTATTTAAGTTTATTATACAAAAACTGCTTATTATAAAACAGACATCAACCTGTTTTAGCAGAAATACATGGATCAGTAATATTGATACAGACAGTAGATAAGCAGTACTGCGACGCAGCGCAGGGCAATACACGTTACAGTACGACTTCAGTTTACGGAAAGCTCAGTAGAAGCAGTGTACAATTACATTTCCAGACGTGGCACATATGGTTAGCACATTAGTGGAACATAACCTGGGGAAATGGGGGGGAAAGGGGGCTGAGGAGAATGGGGCTAGTCTTCATCCTCTAGACTGTCCTTGAGAGAGTAGTCTCTCAGCAGGCTGTGGATAAGCCTGCGGCAGTCCCAGACTGTGACCTGCTCCCTCCTCAGCACCAGGCGGTTCCTGGAGAACCATAGAGCATCCTTTACACAGCACATGAGACGCCAAGCATCCTCAATGGCGCTCTCCATGTGTGTTCCTGGAAAAAGTCCGTAAAGTACCGAATGGTAGGACAGGTACTTTCTCTCGATAGATGAGTATAGATTCTAGAGAGACTGGTGTGAGGTCCCCGGAGGGTCCATGATTTGCTTCAGGATGCACATCTCCACGTTTCACACAGGTTGCCTTTTAAGTTGCTGCACATAACGCTTTGAGATGGATGCATATCAATTAGTCCATTACATGCGCTCTCACTGTGTTATTTTAACCTTCTAATCATACAGCCTTGTAATTAAAAACAGAATGACTCTGTCTCAATGATCTCAGCCTGACTAATGAAAGTCTATAGAAGAAAGGGTTTCCTTGTACAAGCAGGACTTCATTAGCATTGCTGTACAGAATCAGCTCAATGTGGGGATTGCGCAGGGAAAGCCGCCCTAAATATCACGACTGACAGCAATGGCGGCCTCCAGGTCTGCAGATATAGGCAGTTTATTGGAACAAAATGAAATTATTACATGCTGGGCTTTGTGCTGAAAAACATTTCTGTTCATGAGACTTCCCCTTAAATGCTGTTTCTGTGGAGCTGAGCACAGGGTACCCGAATGTCTGCCCCGGAACCTGCATTATTTATCAGTTTAGTTAACGGGTGCGTTGGCTGTCCGTATGCAGCCTTATCGGCTGCAGTAGGCGGCGCTGTTTATATTACAGAACGTGTCGCTTTGCTTTGCTCGTCACGTCCCCTTCCGTCACGTTGTGTCAGTCCTTCCGGTTCAGGAGTTGCGGCTGCGTTTTTTTTTTTATTATTCTTTCAGACCCGTGCGCGTCCCGGTTTCCCGGTGTGTAACCATGGAAACCCGACCCGCCGGACAGCCGACAGTCCGGAAAATGGCGACCCCGACGGTAACCCAGATGAACGCGGAGTTTGTCACTCAGGTGAGACTGCTGCTATTCCATGTGCCGCTGCCCCTGTTTGAATAATGGGCTCCCTTCCTCCATGCCGGCTCTTCCAGCTGCATCCCGACAGTATGTGGGCGCTATACACCGTCAAGTTACAACAGATTGCTTTCTATAGCGCTATCGTATACCGTAGCGCTGTACAACTGGCACCAGTTTGAGTTGAATATATATATATCGGAAAGCTACTCACTTTGGGCCAGGTGATAAATTCGAGGCGGTTACCATGGTTACGGTTTCCACCGAGGGACAGCGACCTCATTGAGAGATGAATTTTGGGGTGTTTTAGCACTTTTACGTCATGTTCACAAACATAATGCATACTGACATTCGTTTACCCCGTAAAGGGGGAACTGGAATAATAACACTGGTTGAGTGAAGATAAGAAAATATTGTACTGCTCCACGGAGTATGATGGTGCTATAATATAGAACACCAATAATAATATGGCTGCGCTTTCCAGATGTGGAATGGACAGTCTGGGGTCAACTTGAACTTGCTTTTGAAATATAGAAATATAAATTCAGCGTCAAAATATAATAATATTTTCGCCGTTTGTTAAAATCGGAATTGGGGATACCATCTTATCAATAATAATAATATAGATAGTAATAATAAAATAAGTTTCCCCGTAATCCTAGGTGCTTAGGGTTCTTTTGTTTTTTTTTACATTGTGTGGAAAACATACTAAAACAATACATCAAATATAAATGCTTATTAAATAAACAGTTAGGTGCGTGTTATCGCTGTATGTCAAGTAGGTACAGTAGGGGTTTTCAGCTGGCAATGCCAGGGGGCACAGTGGCATCTCTGGGAGGGTATAAGGCATATCACAGGGCAGGTTGGCATATAGGGAGCATAAGGCATATCTGGGGGGTAGATGTGCATAACCAGGGGGGAGCAGGTTGCCAAATAAAAGGGGGGGGACGAGAAATGCACTCAATCATAGTTTTTATGAAATTTGAAAAAAAAAATAGTTTGGATCAGAAGTATTTCAGATAGGGGATCATTTGGGATAAACGCCCGTGTGCAGGGATATATTATACCCGCTCTCCGCTCGCTGGCCAGTGGTGCAGCTCAAAGAGTCAAGGTGGTCAGACACCAGCAACGGGCGCTTCTTAAGTTCAGTAACCTGAAACCTTTCCGACGGCTGCACTATTCCTTTTAAAGGTGACCCACACCGCGCAGGGAGCGTTAAATGCTCAGATTTTTTTGTGTTTTCTTCTCGCTTTGTGTCTAATATGAGAAATGGAATATAAAGCCAATATTCTGCTCTTATTCCATCCAGCTGGCAAAAACTTACTGGGCTCCACACTCAAAGAAGAAGCAACCCTTTGATTATAAGGTAAGTCAACATTATTTTCATGTACAAGCCTCTCGGAAGGGAGAATGTTATTATATAGGTAATTAAAATCGTACATATTATGTATGGACTCCTTATCGTACTGGCTTGTGGAACGGCATGTAAACCACCAAGCCCGACGATCCGACTAATGAAAGCATTGCGGAAGCAGGACTTCATTAGCATTGCCATAAAGAATCATCTCAATGTAGTTCCTAAACTGAGAAGATCATCCAAATTATCTGACAAAACAATGGCGGCCTCCTGGACTGCAGACGACAAACTTGGCGAAGAATAAAATTAAGTTTTTGTCAATTAAAAATTGTAACCGTGTTATCCAGCGGTCAGGTTTTGTCCCACAGGGTGTAACCGGCGGTAAGTGAGAAATGGCAGAGCCATTAATGATATAAAATATTTATTTATATCATTCCCCAAATGGAGAATTATTATCTAGACTTCACCATCATACCAAGGGTTTTTCTTCTTTTTTTTTTTCTTCAATAGGTAATAGAAGATATATACGTGAAGGAAATTGTAAAATCCAGGTAAGTTCTGCTCGTATAATATGCGGATGTGTAGTATTTAGAGCAGTCTTTGGAGCCAGTGAGACGTATTTAGGATCCATACATACCGAATTTGCTTGATTATAAGATGACACCCAAAATTTGAATATTAATTTAGGGGGGGTGGGGGAAGCCCGATTATAAGACTACTCTATAGGAAAAAGTTCCCCCTGATATGCCTTATACCCCTATATACCACTCTCCCCCTAGATATGCCTTATATCCCCCTATATACCACTCCCCCCCCTAGATATGCCTTATAGTCCCCCTATATACCACACTCCCCCCCCAGATTATGCCTTATATCCCCCTATATTACCACTCCCCCCCTAGAATATGCCTATATCCCCCTATATTACACTCCCCCCAGTATGCCTTATTATCCCCCTATATACCACTCCCCCCCCTAGATATGCCTTATATCCCCCTATATACCACTCTCCCCCTAGATATGCCTTATATCCCCCTATATGCCACTCTGCCCCCTAATATGCTTCATTGTGCCTTTTCATATGTTGAATGATTCTTTCATGTATCCCTTTGCACATATATGATGCACATGTTAAGGCTGTTTTTTTGTAATTAGTTTTTTTAAAATCTCTCTACCATTTATCTTTGCTATTCAAACATTCATAAATTGAATGCTGGCAAGAGCGAGCCGAGCCCATCTCCTTCTGTACCAGTATGCCTAAATGTATATAAATCCTATTCATTTATGTTGTCTCCTATAGTGCTACATAATCTGCAGACGCTCCATGCTATTGTCCACAAGTGGTTAACCCCCCCAGCCCTCCTAATGAAAGTTTAATTTTTTGTTGTAGGTTTGCCATCAGGAAGATAATGCTCTTGGAATTCAGGTGAGTTTGTAGTTAACCCCCCCCCCCCCCCAGGCCATTTTTCTTTCTGCCGTTTAAGCAAACAAGCATCGTAAGACAGCAGGTTTTGTTCAGCATTCTGCTACATTGTACTTTACCCCTTATTCTTGTTGAGTTGAGATATTACACAAATGAATCAAACAAAGACTCTTAAAGATTTCAGATGCAAACTATTTGCTACACAATAAAGACCGTAACATAGCAAACGTGAGTCGTCACAGGATGCCCGATCTTCAGACTATGTTTTCGTCAGTTGGCTCGTTGTTGAGAGCTCTGATCTTTCCATATTTATGGATGACATTGATAAGGAGGAAGTAAAGGAGGAGTCCCGGAAATACCGAGACTGCTGCAAGAACGTTGTGGGTCACAGAGTAGACGTTATGCTCTCCAGATGTGGAGCTTGCAGTCTTCTCCTGCGTCAGGTTGCTGTGGCCTTCAATCCGTTTAGCTGGAAGAGGAGCAGCGCTGAGTTCGGTCACCAGCAAGAATAGGAAGAAAATGATCAGCCTCATCTTTCTTCTTCAATGCTTCTTCAACAAGCGTCTGGAGTCTACACTGTGCACGGTTTTGTCTCTCGATGCTTCTTTAACAAGTAGCCAGAGCCTATACTATACACAGCTTTGTCTCCAATGTTTTTCCAACAAGTGGCCTGAGCCTGTACCGTGCACAGCTCCTAGCCTTGCATTTATTACATCACTGGGCCATGATGTCACAACTACAGTGCTGTTACAGCTGGAGTTTTTTTTTTTTGAATGCGAAGAGTATTGAATTACAGAACTTTATTTAACGTTATTGTCATCGTGTATTGTACATCTGAACAAAACAACCTCTATGGTGAGACTTGTGATATGTGCCAATATCACTAGACTTACTCGTCTTTATTGCTCTTCTTATTCAAACCAAATAATTGCTGATCCTTCCATAACGGCCTCCCTTCAAAAAGTTCATCAACAAACCATAGAAATCATATTTGTTTTGCTAGGTTTTTTTGGGGGGGTTCTATTCCTGTGAAACTAATCATATTCCTGCCGATGGAGAATCGGTTAGTTGAAACGTTGACCACCACCTTTTTTTGTTTTGTGCAAACCTGTTTTGCCATTTTTTGTGTCTGTGGCACATTACCAGATCAGTGTTCAGTGCAAGAAAGCAATTCTATATATGTATATATGTGTGTGATATATAATAAAGCAATCTAAAAGATATTGCATATCTTTTGTAATTATAATTATATATAAATATATATAACTTATAATTACAAAAGATATGCAATATCTTTTAGATTGCTTATTATATATATACACCGGTGTATATATATACACACACACACACTACTCACCCAAGGTCAGACAAATGAGCTTATGGAAACATAAATAGCTTTGTCTTTATCTCCAGACTCTTCCTGGATTTCAGGAAATGTTGTGTAGTGAAAGGGATGGATCACTTTCCGTCGAAAGCTTTCTATGTGAAAGACATCACCCTCTTGGGAATCCTTTAGCTGTTGCCCCCTGTGCATTGCAGTTGCGCAGAAGCGCCTACCCAATCAGCAGAAAACCGATCTTGCACACAAAGATATCTACTAAACTGCGACTTTGCAGGAGCATTCAGCGTTCCTAAGCATTATAACTAAAGTGAGCTTGTAAAGTACACAGTTATAGAGAGATTCCTTGACAGTAAAACTAATCGGTGTTACTGTACATATACTATACAATACATCAATGTTACTATACGTTATGCCAAGACAATTCACCCCTTTGCCTGAGGAACATATTCAAATCTTAGACTTTTTTGTTTTTGTTAGGAAACCATGTTTTTTTGTTTTAAAAAATATATATAATTTTGTCTGTTTAGCTTTTGCGTAATAAGAGATTCCGGTGCAACATTTTATTACCTTAGGTGGTCCGATCAGCTGGGAGATTATTGGTTGGTGGTGATAAGATGCTTTTCTAAGACGTTTTTATGACTAACCCCTTATTGCATTAATAAACCCGTTTATTGCGTGTTGAAGGTAGGATGCCCAAACAACTGCCGTGATGATCTTCTCGCTAATAGATGAAAAGTATATGTATCAACGTTTACACAATGGTGCTTAGTGCCATATATATATATATATATATATATATATAATATACAAATTTATTCTAAAGTGTTGATCTGTCCTGTTTGTTTCAGCCAGTACCTGGAGAACTATCTGTGGCTGAATTACACGCCAGAAGTATCTAGCAAAGCCTACGTTATGTCCATCTGCTGCATGGTGAACGAGAAGTTCCGCGAGAACGTGCCTGCCTGGGAGGTAACCGCTCTCTCCTGCCTATTGCTATCATTAGAATGATTTCATTGTGGTTGTGGTTTTGTGGTTTGGGAGTCGGATTCCCTTTCTGGGGATTCATTTATTGAACTCTTTATTTGTTTCCAGACTTTCAAGAGGAAGCCTCAACACTTTCCTTCGTTCTTCAAGAGTATTATGGAAGCATCGGTAGCTGATGAGGCGGAAAGTGAATACTCCTTACACGAGCGTACAATCTTGCTTCTTTTCCTGGATCACTGCTTCAACAGCTTGGTAAGTGTTTCCCTCGGTCTCTCCGCCTTGTGAAAGGGAACCTTTGCCCACAAATCTGACATCTTAGCGAAATTCTCTTGTTTACCCACCGCATGGTTGAGACTTGGTGCCCACCTCTTCTCGGCCTAATATATGTACGAAGTAAACACTATATTTTTCAACCCTTCTTTTGGCAGGAAGTTGATTTAATCCGTGGACAAGTTCAGCAGCTGATATCTTTACCCATGTGGACCTGCCTGCAGAACGTAAGAGCGCCGCTCGTTCTAAATGCACTAAGTATTGTTAGCGAATCCGTGTAGCGGCCGTGAAAGATCTCATTGAAGTTCCTGTGTATTATTTATTCCCCAGTGACCATTAAACTTTAATGAAGATGTGAACTTATGTCACAAACTATCAGAGAATCCATAGGCTTTTATGTTCTCTCTGCCTCTCTACCCGCAGGGGTAGTCCATTTATTTAATGAGGTCTTTATAGCAAGGTTCTTATCGCTTCTGTTCTAGTGTACTTACACGTGTAAGAACCCCATCTACGCGGCTGGAGAAAATGAAGCAAGAGTTGCAAAGCTACGAGCTGCTTGTGAAACTACAATTTAGGTCTAGATGGCTTGTTTATAGACAGGACTTCTTCATCTATTGAATGCTTCAGGATTGTGGTGCCGACATTAAACCTAGAGGCTTGTTCACAAGAGAAATTTCATCCTACTGCCAGGCTTACCCTTTCCCAGTTTGTAATCTCTGCACAACCGATCTAGAGCTCATGGAAAAGTTAATATTTCCCCTTATGTTATCAAAAAACAAGTTAATTTACCCAGCCTGCTTCTCTTGTAGCATCGTCTAGAGCAGGAGCTGAAGAAGATGCAGAAGCTGAGGAAGTTCTGGAATCTTATAAAGAAAACCGATGAGAAGATGGATTCCCAGGCACGGGCACAGTATGTACCCATGAGAGTTTCTCCCATTATCACACCCCTCTTCTTTTTTGGCAGTCAATTGGCATGTGGGATTTTTTTCCCAATTGCGAGTCACAAACAGTGATGGGGTTTAATTTCAAATTCCTGGGGGGCTCTTTGTACCATGATATGTGTTCCAAAATTAGAGAGGGCTACCAAAATGGTGAGTGGTCTGCAGGATAAAACTTATGAGGGGAGGATCTCAAAATGGACAAGCTGGGGAAAGAAGAGGGAGAGATGATACGATATAAACATTTAGACGCATCAAGGGATTTAACAAAGTACGGGGAGGAAGTCGATTTTAAAGGAGGGGAAATATCAGAACAAAAAGGTCCCATTCTAAAATGAGAGGGTGAGAGGCTTGATGTAATACAAAGAAGTTCTACTTCAGGGAACGGATGGAAGATAAAAGCAACAGCCGCTCAGCAGAAGTGGTAGAGGTTAACACCGTAAGGGAATATAAACGCGCATTATGCATTCTTCTATAGGGGGTTTGTAAGAGACCCTAAGCTGCCCCCTTTAAATATGGCCTAATATGATTTTTCCTTTGCCTTTTAGGGCGACGCAGGAACGAAAATTTCTTTGGCAGCTCATCCAGAAGTTTTTATCGGTTCTCCAATCCATCTCGGCTTCAGGTAACGGTGGTCTCTTACACAGGGGTTTCCATGGTGCTTAGCTAATTTAAAATGATTTGCCGCAAGCGAGATAGTAGAACATGAGACAAATGATCTCGTTTTGTAAGGAAAGGATTCCTTTAGTGCTTGATCCAGATAAATTGGAAATAGCACAAACGATGGGCATGGTGTGTGAAAAGGTACGTGTAAAACACTTATTGAAATGTCATGAATCCTCTTCCAGCGTTGTTACTGCAACCTTAATTATTAGAAATGGTTGTCTTCAAATGTGGAGTGCTGCTGTTAATGTCTGTAAGGCAATGGACTTAAGGCTTGAATGTTAAATACTTACACAAATAACCCCTGCTCGCTAGTTTTGACCAGAAAGGAACCTAGTTGGCGCGGGATCTCATTTAGTCATAAAATTATAAATATAATAATAAAAATAATACCTCGACGTTGCCACCTCCCAATTGTAATCTAAGATTGTTTAAGGTTATTCATTCCAAAATCATTATGTCTTTCAAAGGCAAATGCCCTTAAATGCGTATCATGTTCTTTGTCTTTTGAATACTGACTTTTTCCACTCATCTCATTTGTCTCCATTAGGACCAGTGCCGCTGGAGAAGGTTCACTACTGTGAACGCTTCATAGAGCTGATGATTGACCTGGAGGTAACTCGTCGATATTCTTGCATGACCACCATAATTTATTGGGGTGTTTTTTTCCCCTCTTACTAACTGTCCATTCCTCACAGGCCTTACTTCCCACCCGTCGCTGGTTCAACACAGTGTTGGATGACTCTCATATTGTGGTCCATTGCCACTTATCTAACCTCTGCAAGCGAGAACAGGAGGGACATCTCTTTTCTCAGGTGAGGCGAGAGATCATTAATGCTTGTCAAAAGAATCCGTATGGGTCAGCTTCCTAAGCATATATAACGTTTCTTATAGCTCCTGGATATGTTGAAGTTCTACACTGGCTTTGAAATTAACGATCAGACTGGGAATGCCTTGACAGAGAATGAGATGACAACCATACACTATGACCGCATTACATCCCTTCAGGTCGGTGCGATTCACCTACTGGGGTAGCATTTTCAAAACTTTTTTTTAAAATGACTATCTGCTCTTACCACTTTTTTTTTTAATTTGTGTCATTTAGCGAACAGCTTTTGCTCACTTCTCTGAGCTGTATTGCTTTGCGCTGTCCAACGTGGCTGCTGTGGATACAAGGGAATCTCTTGTCAAGTTCTTTGGACCTCTTAGGTAAACACACATCAGTATTCCTATTCAGTAAAGTATTCTTTTTTTGGGAAGCTGTCATTACGTTCCT
Organism: Spea multiplicata; assembly: GCA_009364415.1. Classification (NCBI taxonomy): domain Eukaryota; kingdom Metazoa; phylum Chordata; class Amphibia; order Anura; family Pelobatidae; genus Spea; species Spea multiplicata. The sequence continues at coordinate 4,289 of VKOC01002534.1, read as the reverse complement.
CTTGTTAAAGCGGGACACCATTTTCTATTTATTAATAGATGAAAAATATAAAGAATTGGCTCAGTGTGAGGTTTTGAACTTGTTCTGTTGTATTGCAGCACCAGCACCCTCCACCGTGTGGCATCGCACCTCTGCCTTTTGCCTGCTTTGCCTGAAGGAGATGAAACAAAATACGAGAAGGAGTTTCTCATGGAGCTGCTGGTATGTTGCTTCAGTGTGTATTTCTATGCTTTCTCCTTCATTTCCGTTGCTGTGAATGTTGTAGCCCAATTTATTTGTAAATGAAAATGAGTTAGGAGTATCTAACATGTGGGCAACAAACATGTAGCTCTGTGTCCATCCACACCACTCATGGTCATGATCAAGGCTTTGTTTGTCCTAAGATAGCTAGAATCATGGGAGGTTTATACTTTAGATGCTGCAAACTGCAGCACCGATCAAACTCAGACTGTTACCGGCTTAGCTTGTCGGGGGTTTGAAGCTGAAGTGGTTCCAGGTGCAGTGGGCAAGAGCGCCTGCCCTGCTTATCCCACCTAGATGACATGATAATAGCGGTATATAAGCTCCGATGCACGAAGGACGTTACTTACAGGACACATTGGACATTTCTATGCATTTTTCAGTTGTAATTTGCCTCTTCGGTTTATGCTGGAGCTGCTTGGTATGTCCTGGGACCCCACAGCAGGCATGGCCAGGAGCTTCAAGGAAAAGGAACTTAGACAGTAGCATAGTGACAACCTCTCAGAGATCCAGGATAGTATTGATTGCCCTGATCAACAAGCAACACAGACTTGAGCTGGTAACTATGCATCGTAGATGGGCGGCCGACCTCTTCATGCATAAGTTGGATTTTGGCCCTTCATATGAGGCTAGTGAGTTAAAAACTTCTACTGTCTTCCAAACTCACCCATAAACCGCCTCTGATTTTTCACTAAACTCTAGGTTTACTGGAAAAGTGAACATTTCATATCACTGATTTCACTATTCATTAGCAAGGGCCAACACCAGTGAGCTTATCCTGAGCTGCCCCCTGGAAAAGTCATTTTTCCTGTGCGTTGTTTTTACACTTGGTGGGACCAGAGCAAAGGTGTAGGAGCATTTTGGTAGCGCTAAACAAGTCTGTTCATGTAATGATGTAATTGCCTTTTCTTGTATTATGGGACAGGTGTCACGTCATGAAAGGAGAATCTCCCAGATCCAGCAGCTGAACCAAATGCCCTTGTACCCAACAGAGAAAATCATCTGGGACGAGAACATCGTACCCACAGAGTATTACTCCGGGGAAGGTAAGACTCCATGTGAACTCTTCATTTCTTGGTATTCACCTTGCGGAGCTGATAAAAATACACGACTCTCCCGTTACTGCCTTTTTCTTGGGGCGGGAGAAAAATGGAGAGTATATTTAAAAATTGCATGTTTTCTAAAAAATAAATATTATGTGGATGATGTGTTCCCGAAGTGTTAATGCTTAAAGCGCCGTTTCCTTAACAGATCTGCTTACGGACTGTCCTAGCACTGCTCTAGTACTTACTGGATTGTTAGTATATCCATACTGTCTCTGCTGTCTTATAGAGAGTAATATGTAATGTAAAGCGATAGAACTGTTATGGTGCAATTACTACTTGTACATGTTGATGGGTTCTTTTGCCTAACATGGGATCCTGATGTGTAGTAAAACTAATGGTGTCAATCGTATTTCCTCGTTTATTCGTGATCTGTGCCTATATTTCGGAGCTGGTTAGGATTGTCACGCTGTAAATGATCTTCCGTTAGGTTGCCTGGCATTGCCAAAGCTCAATCTGCAGTTCCTTACGCTCCACGACTACCTTCTACGGAATTTCAATCTTTTCCGCTTGGAGTCTACTTACGAAATTAGACAAGACATAGAAGATGTGGTATGCCGGATGAAACCATGGTAAGTAGCACCATCAGACCCTCTTTCTCCACTGTTTCTTCTTATACTACTACGCCGTGCGTCCCTGTATGATCCCAAAACGCAGTATTTTTTGTGTATTATGTATAATTGATTTATCACATCTGAAGTGATGCTTATTTAACGTGGGACAGAGCTTGATTCTATTAAGTGAAGACCACAGCAGGCATCTGGCTTGTAAGTGATTGCAGTTTTGTATTTGAAACAGTGGATTTCTTCCCCAAATCTCTGGCTCATTGGAGGATAAAATCTCCATATATGATGAAATAGCATTGAGGCTGCTGACATTCACTGGTGGTATTTCCGTAACTCAGAGGTCTGCCCATCAGCGGAAGGGTATACGTACTTAACATTCCTCCTAAGAAACGATTCAGCTTTTACGTGTAAGCGTGAACGTTAGAAAGTAAAGTCTTCCAAAATGTCATGAAAGCTCGAACTTGATCTCTTAAGTATTTAGTACTCATGGCCGAACAATACAATTTATTTAAAAACAAAACAGTAATCTACATCAAACCTTACATTGGGTTTGCTATGACATCATAAATATCATGTAGATATCAGTTTGTACATGCTTTTACTGTTCTGGTTGATAAGTCTATATCTTCCCATGTTTACACCATTACATTTACTTAAATAGCAGATTCCATTGTGGGGTTTCAATAGGGGGGAAGTGGAAATAAATGACAATTTAAAATGACATCATAACCCATGTTTAAGCATACCAAAACAGAAGAAGAAAAGGGTCCTGCTCTTCCCTGCTTGGGACCCATGCATGAGTTGATTGAAGAACTCTATTGATCTGGCAGGCGGCTTATTTAGGATACTGGTTGAGGGTAATGGGTTGGGAGGTTTCCTGGAGTTCGTGTAAGGAGGAGAAAGTCTGCGAGGGATTTCCAGAGAAGTGCTACAGTGAGTGTGTGAAATCGTAAATGTGTTTGTGTGAAGAGAGACCCCTAGATGCGAGACACGAGTTGTGGATGGAAAGACGAAGGTGGTAAGGAATGTATTTGGAAATGAGAGAAGAGATCCAGGGGGGCTTTATGGTCTGTACGTGTTCCATGGGGCCATCTGGCCGGATGGACTGTCCTGTAGGTCTGAGTTATCCCAATCCTGCTGCATAAACATTACTTGTCTCAGAACCACAAAGCATGTAACCAGAACCATTCATCTTCATAGAACCGCTTTATCGAGAGCCTGATGAACCCGGTACTAGTGGTACCGGGAAATAAATACCGCTAGCACTCCATGGATAAAGCTTCTCTCTGTCCAACTATATTTTTCTAGCATTTCCCTACATTTCAAGTATATTTGTCATCCCTAGCTAAGTAGTACGTGGCTTCCGGCAGAATTCCTCCACAATCAGACAAGATAGAATGAGTCGGTGTGAGTGTCGCTGGTCTGTGCCAACGCTACACTTTGTGGGTTTTGTTTTTAGCTTAAGCCTTTAGCCAAGTCTTTTTAAAAGTGGCCGTTTTTAAGAAACTTTTAGAGACTTTTCACACTTCCTGTACTAGTGCATAGCGGGGGGGGGGGGGGGGAATTGTTTGAACAGATGTTTAAAGGGACGGTTTAATGTATCCGACTTTTCCATCAAAGAACGCATAAAGTTCCTTAATATGTGTTCTTCAAAACCAAAATAATAGAACGCTGGAAGTAGAAGTTACTGAGCTTCACCTGCGTGGCAGCAATGCGCTCCTATTAAAAGCAATGGTAGCGCGTACTGCGCATGCACACGGGGGCAGCACTTGTGAGCCAGTGCTGAAGATGACCGCAAGAGAGTAGACCACAAAACAAGACCACGACAATTTAAAGGGGCCACTACACAGCTGTCGCATTCATTAAAGTGGACGTAATGACTGGAGTGTCCCTTAATTATTTTGTTTTGATTTTTCTCATTCTCATTTTTTTTTTTTATGTGTGTCCCTTTTAATAACGCGTCGGTTTGTTCCAGGGCCGATCTCCCTGGCGTTCTTTGCAGATCCGTTGCCTATCCGGGCTCAGGAGGAGCGAGGACTCGGGGAACCTGAGCCTGTGCTCTGCTTCATGTTACGAGGCTATTTCAGGATGCCGAGTCTGCTTGTCTTTGATCAGTAACCCTCTTGCTGCTCCGCACGCTGACTCTGCAATCCATTGGCTAACATAAAAGAGTTTATAGCGCGGCGAGCCTTGTGCTGAATTATATATAAACATTTTCATTTCGCGGAGAGGACAGGTGGCCGCAAATATTTCTACAGCACGGCTTTTAAGCAGTGGAGATAATGCCGTCTTGTTGAACATATCGTGTTTATTTTGTATATTCTCTCCGGTATGGATACTGTATATGTATGTATGTATGTATATATACTGTCTCTTATAC